>VZTN01035873.1:104163-114452 GCA_013400515.1 Erpornis zantholeuca | reverse complement strand
AATGCTCTTAAGTCATATGATTTAGTGGAAGGGAGTCCTGCAAAGAACAGGGAGCTCAACTTGGTGATCTGCGTGGGTCCTTTCCAACTTGAGACATTCTGTGATTCTAAATGTAGTCAAACAGTAAACTGAACACTAACAAGATCTAAAGAACTGTATGTTTATAGTTCAAGTGCCTACAGAGGTAAAAAACTGACAACCCTCCCTCCACAAAACCTTTAACAAGGATTTAAGAGTTCTTCTGTAAGTCAGGAAGTGAAATAAGCAACATCTGACATTTGCCTAATAGAACAGACCATATAAAATTTAAAATGAATGTCCAGTCACCTGTCTCAACAAGCACAGCTTTTCAGGCCAAATGTCTTTCTGATGAGAAAAGTTTACATATTTTGCTGCCCTGTTTAAAAGTGACTTTTCAAAAAGTCAAAACAAACCTTAAATTAATGTCTTTGATTTGAAGGCTCATTGGACAAACAGAATTAAACAGTTCATGTTGTCCTGAGCAGCTATTTACAGGTAAAGAAAAATAGCAGCTTTACCTTCATAAACAAATCTGCATGGCTGAAGTCACAAGCAGAGCACAGTTTACTAAATAAGCCTTTAAACCAAATTCAAAACTCATTTATTTATAAACTTATTAACTTCAGTAACTGTTGAAGTAGGAATACTACACGTAAAGGAAAGATATTTTGGAAGAGCTCGACACTTAATTCTGCTCAACACAGTGAAAAAATCTTGTCACTGATCATTTGCAGATTACTACAATCTTCATTCAAGGTTTAACTTATTTTACATCTACTGTGGGAGAAAAGATACCACATTATGCTTCCTCAGCATAGGCACATTATTTACATTGATAATACACAAAAGCTTCTAACACCTCAATCTATTACTGTGCTATTGCAGTGGGGCACCTTAAACAAGCCCCAAGATAAAATACAGCAAAAAAATACAAGATAGCTCAGCTCAGCCTAAAACAAGTCAGCTATTCCTCTTCTTTGCCTTAGACACCACCTTAATACAAAATAAATGTATCTGGTAGAATATCAGCATCATGATAAGAATTTATGCCACACCATCTTGAGTGTCAAAATCACAAGTACTTAACCTCCATGTACTAGAGACATTTCCACAAACCCACTTTCACATGGATGAGTAATCAATTCAAGAGGCTCTGCTGAATTTACAGGCAAACCTACAACAATATATTTAGAGTAACACTACCAAAGGAGATTGTTTTTAACTTGTGGCACAAATGGGAAGTACAAGCGATATCAGTTTTCAGAAAGACAGTTTTTCTTCATGTATTTACAGTCTATAACATCATTGTGGCAGATTATTCTTTTACCCCTGATGCTCCCACATTGCTCTGCTGTTGGTATCTGGTGGGCTTGCACTGAAAGATTTTAGAAGCATTTGTTATGTCACCACTTTCTATGCTGGTTATATAGGTTTCCTCAGACAAACAAACCCTTCTGAAAGTAGACATTAAAAGCTGCACATTTATAAAACCTATTTCCTTGTTTAATAGAGGAAAAAGCACTGAGCAAAACAAAACAGAACCTAGCTTTGTATTTCTTGCAGCATATTTGACTTTACATAAACTTCCCCACAAGTCAAAATCAAACAGAATTCGGTAAACACATGCAATAGTGCCTTACTCAGTACAGTATCTCTTCTGCCTAAGATCCTTCTCTTCAAACTTTTTTTAGGCACATAGGTATGGGAACAACAAACTTTCCTGCTCTTTTTAAATTTAAGACATATCAAGGGATTTGCACAAAAAGATTCTCATTGTTAGTCAAGAAATTTTAAAGATTCTTCACAAGAGGAAGCAAAACATTTAAAGATGCGTCAGCCAGACAAATGTTACTTTCATAAGAGCTATGCAAGCCACAACAAAGAGTTCTCAAAATTAATAAGAAAATGACAGGTATGCATTTGCTTCCTCTTTGCAAACATAATACTGAAGGTGTTTTCATATTTATTAAAATTAGCATAAATGCAAAACCTGTTAATCCACTAACAGTGCAATATTGGTACTGGAACGGAGACTTCACAACATGGTAATCAGTTTGCTCAAAACATCTCCCCATCACCATTACAGGGGAACAATTCTAAGTTGCATGGAAACATTTTTCAATCTTCAAGCATGCAGACAAGTTCAAGCTGCATGTAAGAGATAACACTGTAAAATGAGAGTGAATAATTATCAGAGATTATACGTAAAAGTAGAAGACAATTATCAAGATCTTTTCAGAACGACTCATACTCTGGAAAAATAATCCCATACAAGTTAAGTTAGGGTAATGAAAAAGAACAGCTAATACAAGAAAAATAGGGCAAACACTGAAATGTTACATGTCCTTCAGTGTCTGTGATAATAGACAGTTGAAATATCATAACCAGAAGAAACACCACCTGGATAAAATGGGCATGCATGTCTTCTACAACCATTGGGGCTAGTCTGCACCACACCAAGAACCAGCAGGGTTAAAATTTTTACCTTGGCACCAGTCAAGCAAGACCCAGACACAGACACACTCTGCCCCAAGGGACGCAGCATCCATGTGTCACATTCTCTTTTCAGCACAGTCTCAGAGTTGGGGCCCTGACCTGAGAACCTGGGTCAGGTCTAAAATGCGGGAGAGCTCAACAGGCTCTGAGCTCCTGTCTTCGCAAATCAAAGTTAATGCTGGAAACAGTGAAACCAAGTTTGTGCAGCACTACCCCAAGCTAAAAAGGACTTACTGATCCTAAAGGAAATACTGAATTAAGACAAATACTTTACCACAGCTGCAGACAAAGAACTACTTCATAGAACTACCCAGATTCACTCAGCATGGCCATCCTGTTAAACTTCTCTCTCCGAGAGAGATGGGGAGATGATGGGCTGGAAAAGGAAGCCAAAGTAGGGAAAAAGACAGAAGACTTCAATTCTAGACTAATGAGCTTTTCAGTCTTCTGTACAGGGCAAGCTATACACCCAAATTTAGTGACAGGCACAAATTACTTATTCACATCTATACAATCAGAATAATCCAAGTATTATCCTAAAAGTTACTATCAGATAATTATAACCTGGTTCAAAACTTATGTTGGCAGTACAGTGGTTTGCACCTCAAATGGTGGCATGAGGTACATGCCAGAGAGTTTTTCTCCTGTAAGCTGAAGGTCATACACTTTCAAACCTGGTATTTAGGAATGAGTCTCATGCCTTTTTGCTTCAGGAACTGCAATTTTACAGGCAACAAAACTATTAAAATAATCACTCAGAAATAGCTGTACTATGCAAGTCATTTTTATATTAAAAAAAAGAAAACAAAAGTCAAACTTTTTTTTTACTGTGTCATTCTGACACACTGGTGCACTATGCACATTGGTGACTACTATAACCTGTCAGAACTTTCCTATCATTAATCTAGTTTGGAAGAGTAACCAAACCAAGCATTTTAATATTCTCTGCAACAGCTACACAGAAGAACTTTATAAAAAGTTATCCTCGACTGCTTATAAAATTTAGGCAAATTGACTGGCAAGTGAAGATTAATAAGGCATCTGTAAATGCTTAAGTCATGAAAGCCTAATGTTTTCTTATTGGCTAGGATGTGCTTCCTTCCATATTCATCCCTGAACCGAGCCACATCACCCCATTGGGGCTAAGAATTCTCTCTTGACCCAAGTTTAATGAGCCCTGCAGCTCAAGTGGCAGCAGTGAACATAAAGGTAGGATCCAAGCTTTAGAGAAGGTTTATAGTAAGGTATAATTACAGAGGAAAACTGCTACTTCATCTACAACATTAAGTATTTGAGAAAAGAGCTGTAACTCTGGTACCCACCATCAACGTGCATATGATTTACCTATGTCAAGACATTTAAATGTCCTAAATTCTCAGGTTTCCTTGTGATTGCTGTGTAATACTACAGCTCAACATCTTAACTTATGGGCTGGCAAACTGCTATTAAGTGGTCATAGCTCTTCACTGATGATCCTTTTATTGTTCTGTACCTAAAAGCAGCCTGCACATGACTTTATGTGTCTGGGAATCACAAGACATCCTTAGTTTTATTCTCATACATTATTGTCAGAGAAAATTAGGCCTCAACAAACATCCATTGAATAATTACAAGCACATTAATGGCATCCTCCAAAGCATCTGGACTTTTGTTAAGGCTTCCTTTTTTCTCTCTCCAGACTCTGAAGCACTATATTTGAAGTTTCTGTTTGCACTATCACATTTCAAATAGTATTTATATAGGACACAGTACAGACAAATTCTATTTGTCTCAGCTAAAAAGGCAAATAGACTATGTTTAACATGACACTGCAGGGAAAAACAACAGTCTTTTTTCTCCTATTGAGAGAGAAGGAATTTAATCAATTTGTATTCCAATTTAAATACCCACATGTTATCCACTGCTACTGAGTCTTTTGTCTGGTAAGCTACAGACAGTTAGAAAGAAAAAATATTGCATGAAGTACTTCTTGCTTTCAATAGATCAAAATACTTTGTACTCCTTGGCCTAAAATATTATGAAAAACAAAGAAATATTCTACAAGCAAAGAAACCCAAGCAAGTGTTTACCAGTTAGTAGTATCTTCTTGCAGTCTTAATAGAGAACTCCCTTCTTCAGATTATCGATGCAGCAGCTCGTCCTCAAAATCTGAAAAAACAGAAGAACCCCATTAAATATAAAAAAATACACAGTATTTCAATCACATAAACCACTGCCAGGGGTAGATCAAAGTTGATCCTGCAGTGCCAAGGAACCTACATAATCCTTCAGGAATGCAAATAAAAAGTGCTGATTTCAAAAACACTTGGTGATTTTATGGAAGTGACATTACAAGCAAACAGAGAAGCATCCTTACAAACACTTTTGTGAGTCAGTAAGGCTATTAGCTAGCCATGATCACAAGCATCAGAAATAGAGCATTGCATCTCAGCATTACCGAGTTAAGTTACATATAGTTACAGCACAAAAAATAGAGCATTACATCTCTGCATTACAGAGCCGAGTTACACATAATTGCAGCAGAAAAAAGTAGGTCTCAGTTCAAGCTTTATTTACAGTGTCACATATATTGCACACAGGGAAAAATACTTCATCGCTGTGGTTTTTATCAGCTAAAGAAAAATGCTACCAATGGCAGATTTTACCTATCTGAACTGCTCTAGGATCCCTAGGATTTTCTGCCTCAACATTAAGTTTCTGTTTCAGAAAAATCAGTATTTGTTTGGCCAGACAGAACAGTATTTTCCTATGGAAATGCAGCACTGAGATTCCATTGCAAGCACTTGGAGGGTGTTTCAGCTCATTTGGAGTAGGTTTATATAGCAAACAGCCTTTTTTGGTACAGTGACAAGATGGTAAACTGCCCAAAACTGGTACCTTTCTGTGGTGGTGAAAGATTCATAAGCCTTTTCCCTTTGGGATCTTCTAGGCTGCTTGTCTTTCAGGGAATTCAGCTAATTTAAATACTTGAGTGTTGTCACTTAACCTGTCTCCAATAAACCACTGCTGCTCCTGCTTCAGGTGTTCCTGGTACCAGAATCCTTCCTTTTAGTATCTCACATCTCAAAGTTTCTTTTAAAGAGTGAACTTCCCATTTTGTCCTCCAATTCTTTCTGCTTCCTAAAGCAAAGTCAAGCATATTCTGCAACATGTCTGTTTTTAGCACAAACTTGGTTTAGAAATATAAAATCCCTGTCATGTCATTTCAAATCCAGCTGAAGAGGCATGAAATATTCAGTGTTAATTTGTATTTAATCAGCTATCAGCAGTTCCTCTTACATCAGGTAATCCTGATTAATGAGCATTTAACAAAAATATGCTGCTTTGCAGTTAAATTTCTAAGCACAAAGGCCATAATGTTACTGATTTGTCCCAGCTTGGGAAGGGTGGAGGGAAGAGAAAGAGCCATAAAGTATTTAGGTTAGGGAATGATTCTAGTCACAGTGAAAGCCACCATCAAAAGATGCCACCCATTCCCTCCTGCCCTCTCTGCAAAGGGAAAACTTGCAACCTGCAGAGCACAGCTAGGAGAAAAGGCAAGGATTCTGAGATCCTATACAAAATTTAAGGGCCAAATAAAACCAAGGGATCCTACTCACAGCTACACTGAAGCAAAAGGTTGCAATAGACAGTTGAAAAACAAAACCAAAAAACCAAAAATGTTAACTAAGGAGAACTTTTGCCAATTTTGTGAAGGCAGCACTTAAGACAAGCAAGTGCCTGTGAAGTTAATGTGTTGGTGGTCTTTTTTCTGCAAATGTTGTAAGAAGCACTATTTCTCTCTCTCACAGAAGGGGAAATCTAAAAAAGACCCAAAACACATTTACTCCATTAATGCATAGACTTTGTTTTAACAATTGTTCCACCACTCTATTCAGCCCTTTTCATTCATGGTCCTCTTGCCAGACAACTATATAGGTTAGCAATTCCCTTAAAAACTGAATGGAAGCCATAAAATCCTGTCACTCATGCTGCTTGGCAAGAGCTGAGCAGAGCAGTTCTATCACTGCCGACAGCCCATAACAGGATGGAAAATCCTGCTGCCCGAGTGACCATTCAAGAAACACAACCTATGCAAGTTCCTTCAGTGCACTCAATCAAAAACACTTCCTGCATTCTGCTACACTGCAGTATGAAAAGCTCCTTATTCAGTACCAGAAATGGATTTTTTTTCAAGCATGACTGTTCATTTCATTAAACAGAAAAATTGTTTTATGTTCACTGTTCCACTGTCAGGACACATAGCACCAAGCTGCCAAATTCAAATGGTTAAATCTCCTCGTAGCTACTGAAGCCACAAGTGGGATTTTGGTTTACCAAAGGAATACCTAAGCCCACTGGAGACCCTTTTGACCCAGCAGGAGTCCTGCACCGCTCCCACTCCTGGCTGCTCAGCATCTCCTGTGCTGTAGTTTCTCCTCCCTGAAAACCCATTCTTGTAGGCTGGCTTCAGGTGAGAAAGGGAAGCAAGAGCCAGCAGCAGTAGCTGTGGAGCAATTCTGGATGGGAGAATTCCGCCTGGCAGAACTGCCATACGTAACAGTGGATTGAAGACATGATAGAAACCTCCGGAAAAACAGTAGAAGCATATCCCCTGCCAGCACTGGGCAAAGAACTAAGTCTGATGTGACAGGAGGAACTGGAGAGGAAAGAGGCTGCTGCACAGGAGCACTGGGCAGCACTGCCCACAGAAAGGACAAGGGTGCTGAAGTGGGAGCACATGCAGAAAAAGCTGCAGAAAACATGGCCCCTTTGGAAGATCTCTACAGCTTTCAAGGCAACAATTCCTTATATATGATCTAGATTAATCCAGTTCAGTCCATAAAACCTGTCAAGATAGATTTTTTCTTTTTAAATAGATAATAATAGTTTGTAGATCCCCAAACTTTAAACTATAGTATAAATAGCACAGCTGAGAAATACCAAATTAGCTGCCATCTTAGTTTACAGACAAGATTTGTTCACAAACTAATTTTCTTTACTTCAATAGACCTTTGTGGAGTAAATTAACACTGTTTCTTTGACAGGCTAATGAGAATAGCAGGTGAACAACAAAAAAGTAAGCTCATTCCCAGGAGATATCCTTGCCTGCCCTCCACACACTGTGTTGGCATAGCTTTGTAGGAACATGAATTCAAAAGAAGGAAGCAGACAATAAACCTACTTGTTCCTGCTAAATTAGGGAGACTTCACCTCTTCATTTAAGCGACCATCCCTTACTTCATTAGTTTTGTCACTTAAGGGGAAGGTGGAATTAGTACAGTACCTGATTAGATCTTGTTCTCCATACAAAATTCATGCTCAAGAAAACCATTAGCCATAAAGATGCAAAGAGCCTTCTGTGAATCGCATGGCGTTTGCTTTTCCCTAGCGTACATGTTTCAACAGGCAGAGTCACAGCCAATGCTTCCCAAGCCTCCAAGTTTCACACTCATTTGAGCTACAAGGAAGAAAACTTCTGAGACATTTATTAATGGCTACGTCCTCAGGAGAAAAGGGTAAAGCCACTGACACAGGGCTTAATAGGTTTTACTGAGGGATTCAGGGTACTCCATTCAAGACTGCTTGCTGAGACACTGACACAAAACAGGCAGTTATTATCACATATAGCAGTGTCTACATAGGGCCTCCAAGTTAAGTAATTTTGCAGTCTTTGCCACCATTAAAGCAAGACTGACACTCACAGCCCAGGTAAACCCTGTGTCAGAGCTGGCTACATGTCTCCACAAGCAGGCAATGGGGATGACTCAGGGCTGATGTGCAGAGGGAAACAGATGCAGAGGTCAGTCTGACCTGAAATTCTGCCCAAACCCTCAGCTGCTGACCCAATAACCCACACTCCCGTTCTCCACCTTGCTTCAGTCAGACAGTTGAATCCCAAGGACATGGCTGAAGTGACCATCTGGGGTGGCCTGAGATGCCATTTCATTTCCCCTTTAACTGGGAACCTACACAGCATCTTCAAAAGGCCAGACAAATGTAGATTTCACAAGTTAACATGAAGGCTATCTCAATTCAAAGCTTTGTCTGAATTCCATTTAGGAGTAACTCCACCTAGCCTGTATACCTAACACTGTTGTATAGAGATGAACCATATTTAAAAATCACATTACACATCATCATCTTTGCCCATGCTTGATTTTGCTTAGTCCAAAACATAGAAAGCACGGGAGAGACAGTAACGTGGATTTAAGGTGATGTATCCTCCCTAACACAGATCACAACAGACTGCTAGACACAACAGCCCATCATATCTGAAATGCAGAGTATACAAAATGAGTTGAAGAAAAAATAAGCCATAAAGATCCACAAAGATAACCAAGCGTCAGAAGGCTTATGGTAGCTTACAAACAATTCTGGTGTCAGACATAAGACAGCACATACATTGAGCAGTCAAAATAATCCCTGCAGAGCTTCTGGCAGGCTACTCTTCATAGTAAGGCAGCTAAGGCAGAAAAAGAGGCAGAAAGCAACACAACCAGTGTCCTCCAAAAACAGGAGAACATACAAATACCAGAATTCACTAATAGCTCCAGCGCAAAGCAACACTTGAGAATTTTGTATCTCATCAAAATGATATGGACTACTTTTTCCCCTTATGAACATATATTGCCAAAGCTTTAATTTTCAGTTGAAGGAAGAAATTCTCCTGTGATTTGAGGAATTGGTAGTTTGAGAACTATTCAAAAATCCCCAGTTATTCGCTTCTGCATGGCTGAGAAAGTAAGTTCTCCTTCCTTCATTTCTAGGACAGAAATGAAACCAGGTGTTTAAGATCAAATAATTATATTAAAACTCAATAGTTTGAGCTTCAACTGTACATCATGCAGTTAATAATACTGATGCTAAGATGCATTCCAAAGCTAAAACTATTTGCCTCCAGAAGATTGCAGCTCTGCTTCCATGTAACACCGAAGCACTCTACTGACACCCTGATCATTTTCAACACTGAAGTATTTCTTTTGTTCATTCATCAGAACAGCATCAGTTACAGGACGTAAGCATATTAGTCCTTACAGGTTTGAGGGGCAAAACCACTAAATATGGTTAAAAATGCACCTCTAGTATTTATTCTTGTACTAGACGCTAATTTTGTGAGTAAATTAAGATCACTCAGTTAACTAAGAGTTGCAAAGACAGAGATGGAGAAGACTCACACATAACCTTCCCCTGTCCCACAGCAAATATTTGGCACAGGTTTAACACATTATCAGCCCAACACAATGCATTCGCTGAAGTGTAATTTACCAAACAGAACACTGACCAGCTATTCCTCTGATAAATACTCTAAAATCATAGAAAGGATTTCCAGTTGTGAACACTTTCTCCTATCAGTGTTGTATTTCAGCTTTCAAACACTGGACTTGGTATTTCAAGCTCAATACTGTGGCATGGCTTAGCAACTTCCCTTAAAAATACAGGTTGTCAAATAACTAAGTATTCAGAAGGACCAAATTTTAGTAGATGATTAGAGTTGGGGTTAGGGAGTAGGGTTAGGGTTTTAGATGATTAAGGTGATCCTTATCACCTTTTTTAAAATTATTTAGTAATAACAATTGGGAATAGTGTGTGTTCCAATTCCAGTAGACTTTGCTCACACTGCAGAAATTTTGACTCCCACCATACCATTTACTGGCTTCAAGCCCTCATTCACCCAGCTTCTTGGAGCTCAGGAACCTCTGTCTGCATTTACTGTAAATGCAGCAATAAAAAGAAAGTAGCTTTTGTGTAAAAAAAAAAAAAAAAAAAAAAAAAGAAAATGCTAAAAACTA
>VZTN01035873.1:82800-104098 GCA_013400515.1 Erpornis zantholeuca | reverse complement strand
AATGAAACTGCTAAATACTATTCCATTTAGCCATACAATAAGCATATTCCTCTGTTTTAAAGACAAATGTAGAAGCAGTAAATATGCCAATCATTTGAATACTCTGATATAGACAAGCCTAAAGTTTAACTATGAGCAGAGAAGAATACATTTGATGCTGGACTTGAAGTACCATGATGAGTATTTTCTCCAGTTTCCTTTTGAAACAGAGCTACTCTTTTGAGAGTGACTCAAGTCCTTAGAGTGACTCAACTCAGAGATGAAGAGGCAGGACACAGATGACATGCTCTCCAGATTAGTTATGGAGCAGGTTTCCATAGCAGGGTGAAAAGGGCATGTACATACAGTTATACACAGAGTGAGACAGGACTAATCTTTTCCTATTTCTAATGAGAGAACGTTCTTGATACAATACGAAGGAGGAGAACAATTAAGTTCGGATCATGTATCTTATAGAAACTTGGTCAGAAGTACACAGTCCTTGCAGAAAGTCTGATAATTCTTGTAATGGATGTCAGGAGGAAGTTCTTTTGACTTATAACCATTTTGCCATACAGAGAAACAGGCACAAAGCACAACCTGGAATTATTTTTTCACTCTCAAGTACAGATGCCATGTATCTTTTGACCTCAGATAGCTTATGCTTTCTCCTTGGATACACAACACCCAACCAAGGCACTTAATTACATTATAGAAACCAGGAATTAACCCATGGAATGATCACTGGATCAGTCCTGTTTTGTCTACTATCTACAGAGGCACATTAAAAGAAGATTCTCATGTGACCAGAACCAGTGGACCAGTTCAGCTTTCTAAGAGTTTTAACTGTTAAAGTTATGAGCAAGCTACACAAACTCCTCAAGAAGTTAAAGCTTGTAACTATAGGACAGAAGCTGCAAATCCTAACTACCAGGTCAGTTTAACTTCTCCCTTGGACAGAGATCGATCAAAGCAAATGACTAAATGCAAAAGGCTTTCCCATTCCATAAAAATTCCTTCTCACAGGCTCTGCTGTGCTTAGTCTTTCCTGGATACACACCTTAAGTTCCTATTCATAACATGGCCCAGCTTCAGCGTCCTTCGTATTTTTACTTATAAAGGGTCCCAGCTTCAGCTGGGAGGGAGGCATGAACCTGGCTCTCAGGAGGACAACCAATTCAAGACTCCTTATGTAGAGAGGAGAGTCAGGTGTCCCTTATGCTCTCCATCATCGTGCCAACAAGTCTGTAATTTAAAAATTCTGAAGTGGGAAGACAGACTAGGCTATGAAGCCCTTGCTCTGGGTAGTTGGTTAATAGATCCTTTTTTTCCCCCTATTTTCTGATCAGCTGGATTTAGACAAGCTTGTTATCTAGTCCACAGAGAGGCAAGCATTAGTTCCAGCTCTTAGTGATGTTTACAGTACCTAACTTTATCTGATGTGTAAATAGTTTAAGCTCTTAGCTTATGCAGTCTGAATGATCTTTTCAGGATCCAGTATTTGTTAAAAGAAAGCAAAAAATACTGCAAAGATGTTTGAGAACTTGAGTAGAAAGTCTCACCCCCAGAATGTTGACTGCTGACTCTCAGCTTTTGCATTCACTTCTCACTACTGAGACATTAAAGGCAACTGGACTCTTATTTCTGCACAGGAAATCTGCGAATTTTAAGCCATTTTTACACTCCCACATCCTCTCGTTTAAGTCTGTATTGAGAAAGCACAAGATCTTTGTTCAAAGGGTACTTGTAGATGCCATCATTTCCAGAGGCATTTTTCCTACATTTAATGTGCAAGTTACAACCTCAGTCAAAGCAGGAGCACAACCATTTTTCTATATTACCCTGTATTTGGAGTAACAAAGGAAGCATTTAAGAAAAAGTATTACATTTTTCTGCTTAAGCAAAATAACAATGTTAAATGTTCAAATATTCACACACATTCTAGAGACTGCAGCAAGGCAGTTAGCTCATGCTTTTGAAATCAAACTACCCTGGAACAGAAGTCAAATTGTAAAAAATAGTACCCAAAAAACTTCTTTAGAGACATGTCACACAACAAAGGCACTTTGCTATTCTAAGGCTAGAAAGACTTACTTCAGACTAACATATTCTGAAGAACCACTTTTCACAAAGTGAAATGCAGCCAGAAAACTCAACTTAAATACACACATGAAGAAAAGGAACTGTATTACACAAAATTGTGGAATCATGGCCAGAATAATTCTAGTAGACACAAAGTTACTGTATTTAAGTAAAACTCCAACAACAGACATGCATAGGTTGCAGCTTCCCTTCACCCAATTACCACTAATTTGCAGGTGGATGCCAGCGCATTCAACAAGAGTATCATCAGTACAAGCACTTCAAGCACCCTGAAAATGTCCTGGGACCACCAATTTCAAGAAACAGGGACAAATTGTACTAGTATGTGTAACCAGACTCAAAATTAAGGTGCCTGGCTTCTGCAATCTCCAAATTTAGATCAGGGACTCCATCAAACCATGTGATGAGAGTCGCTCTACAGGCAGAGTGTGCTTTAGGCTGTTCCTCCATGAGAAACCCACAGGGCCCTTTACCACACGGTGCAACCAGAGCATGGGCAGTGCCACATATGAGGTTAATGTTCAACCAAATGAAAGGCAGAGGCTCCTGAGCTCTTCAGAAAAATGGTAACTGGAAAAGTGTGACAGCAATTGCATAAAGAAGGCCAGCAGCAAGCTCCAGCTTGGTGCGAAGTACAAACAAAAGCCCGTGCACACACCATTGATGTGTGACCTCTAGGAAGGAGCTGGATCCATCACATGGTGCTGTAGTACTCATCTGTTCAAGGACTATGATTCAGTGCCTACAGGGTGTGTTGGATTTAGTACAGATACACAGATTAACTGCACACCATATACGTGTCTGGCTGCTGACAGAAGAAGGCTACACACACACACAATTAAGAGCACTCAGAAGTTAAATCATCTGCCCTAACAGGACTGACTGAAGCCTTGTTGGCCTCAGTGCAACTACAAAAAGCTCCCATATCTCTCTCAGAAGGAGTCTCAAGTTGAAGCTAGTTAACTTTCACAGAGTTTAGTTTGAGGATCACCATGCCCAGCATAGGCTAGAACAAACATTACCTACTATGGAATTATTTGTATTGCCACTAATGAACTTACACAATTTATGAGGGACATCTCATGGGGCAAAGACACTGCCAAAGAACTGGATGATTTATAGGTGTTCTTATAGCAAAAATCTCCTATAGAAGGAACTTTACAAAACCAGACATTTTCTAGCAATCTCTGAATACTGGAATGTGACAAAAACAAGACAGAGGAAGTAAGAAGACTTACATAACGATAAATCTTGTTAATAAAGATATGCTTGTCACTGTGGCTGAACTAGAAAATTTCTTTTGCCTTATGGTATTGTCATAAGCAGCACAGAAAGCTTACAAAGGGAGAGCTGACTTCATAAACAGCAATGCAAAACCCCTTTAGCTGATCAAGAGGCTTCCAGTAGCTTTTCTGTCTTTCCATAAAAATTAATCTGGCTTTCAAAGATTAGTAAAAAGACAAATATAAACTTACTCATTGTCTTACCACTCAAATCTAGAAATGGATATTGGCCTTCTGGGCTTCCATCTCATATTTCCGTGCAAATTGTTATTTTCTTAAAAATACAAGTATCAGCAAAAATAGTATTAAAAAGAAGGCCACCACCAATGACTAAGATTTTCCAGATCCAAAAATATGAAAAGGTTTCACTTGAATGGACTTTCAGTTAATGTATCACTGCAGAGAAACTAAAGGAGTCCCATATTCTGTTACTAACCTTGCTTCTATCTTATAAACATGTTTTATTAGGAGTCATTCAACTCCTGAAACTCAGTTCAGTGCTGCAGTAACTAGAGAAACATGCATTTGATCCCTGTTTTTACTACAACTTCCTATTTGCTTCCAGGTAATTAACACTGCCATACCTCAGTGCCTTATCTTATCTTTCTTAGTGATGAGGCCATACATTCAACACTAAGAGGACTTTAGCCAGGTGTGTTGTCTTTGAATTCTCCTATAGCAAGAGTTGATAATGGCAGTAATGGATAAAGGCATAAGCATAGAAGAGGCTGTTCAGTGATTCTCCAGGCAGTCAGTGAGGATACTCTGAATGAAGCACACATGCAGAATACTTCCAAAATCTCTGCACTACATCACATTACAGACAGAAGTTGCTGAAGCAGTACAGACTCCAAACATCAGATACTGCATTCCTATCCCACAAAGATATTCAAGTTAAACTCTCATCCATCAGCCTGAAAAATAATGGAAGTTACTGTTTTACTGCTGAAAAACTTGAGCTTCTTAAGCCTTTAAGTTAAGGCCCTACAGACAGTAAGACATTAACTAATCATTTTAGACAATCCAGTCTAATCCTGGACATAAACAGTAACTTCACTTCAATATGCATGTTATAGTTCAAAAAAGTCTTTTATTAAGACTATTTTGAATTATAAAATCATTCAAGTGTTTCAAACTGCTGATCAAATTATCCTTACACAGAGATAACAAATAAAAGTAATTAAAAAAAAAGGGAAAAGATGCACATGTCAAACAATTGGCTTGAGGGGAAAAAATATAGACTCATCCAGATCAACTAACTTCAACACTGACTACTGCTGGATTATTAGAGAGGAGTGTCATAAGATATCCTGTACTTACAACACTTAAAAACAATGCTGAACCTACACCAGGACAATTTTCTAAGATAAAAAATGAGCATAAAAGTACGATTAGCATTTTAGAAGGTCTATTTAAGTAAATTTATAGAAAAAGCTGCTCCCATGAAAGAAACCTTAGAGGAAAAGAAATCTGTGCTCAGGCCATTAACAGGATCCACAAATTCTATCCTCTCTCATACAACAAGAGTCTGTAACAAGTCTGTATAACTAGTGGAGAATAAACCACACTGGGAAAAGTAAAACCAGTTTTTTGCTTTGCTGGTCAGCCAGAGAATCCTCCATGATCATGAACACCACTCTTATGACACAACAGAAAGTCATTAAGCAGTTAATGAAAAAAGTTCTCAAGAACTGGCAAGGAAACAGTTCAGCAAGGTGGCATCTCTAACTCTGGTTCCGTGTCACGTTCCTAACAGATAGCAGGGGCACGAGCAGCTGCACTTCCTTTGCCTGCTTTGAAACCTGCGAATAAAATACAGGTTTTGAATCCACTTTCGTGCTGTAACTTCAGGCACACAGACCTTGCCTTAAAAGGTATCACATCCTCCTAACACCAGAATACAACAATAACAAGAATGAATTCACTGAGAAACCCCCTATCTGAAGCAGTTCCTGGAGCCCCATGTACTGCCTTTGTGCACATACATGGCACCAAAAGAGCAACAACACATGATAGGGAATTAAATTCTGAGAAAATAATGTCTTCCTTGCCTTAAACTCCTGTGCACACTACCAAAGTTTTGATTATCATAACGAATTATCCAACAGTATTTTATAGACTTTTAATTTTTTCCACTGAGCACTCTCTGCCTGGAATGTGAAAGAGCTGCTTCAGCACTCACTTATGTCAAGGATCACTGTTCCTAAAAGGTACACTGGGGTAGTGCCAAGCCACTGAAGCAGATTTATTTCAGAAAACAGAGCTATAACTTTTCTACTAGACAATAATAGCTACTGCTTACAGGTAGTGATTCTCAACCCCCTTCCAACTGCAGCTCTTCCTAGTTTTTGTCATAAGCCCATAGGCAGAACACTTACTTTACTTCCTCTGAGACATCCATCTGCAAGAGCAGGGCAATGGCAAATGGGATCATTCCCCAGCACACAAACTCAATTAGAATTAAGTCATACACAGAGTGACATGGAAGTTCAAGAGATACACAAGGTGAAAAGAAGTGTACTTAAGACCAGATAGGGACAAAAAAGAGGTAGGGGGAGAGGGGCAGAAGAAGAGACACAGACAGAAACCAGCTCACTGATGGTTGTACCTGATCCATTCTACTCTTCTGAATGCTTCTGTTGATGGGAAGCTTTTCACTATAGTCACTGTAATCAGGGCTCCCACAGAGCTGCTGTCTTGCACTCACAAAAGAAGGACAGCTCTAGAATTCCTGGTTTAAATCTAATTAATATTTCATGCTATTAATTTTATGACTGTCGAAGTTCCATTGTGTGACCTAGCAATAAATAAAATGCTTAAATACAGCTATACATTTCACATTTTACACCACTTTAGATATTTACCATGAAAGAAATGTGCAGGAAAGAATCCTAAACATCATGCGCTCTTTCCACAAAAACTGATCTAAATTACACTCAGCCACACCAGCACCCTTCACAAGTTGGCACTCAGAAAGATGCTCTGCAGAGAACATAAGAGTTTAGTGGTTTTGCCTAAATTTATTGCTACATTTCATCAGAAATCAGAGCTCCACCAAAGTTTTCTTATGAAATCTTTTGCAACCTTAATTATTCACAATGTTTTTATATATTATATTATCTGTGCCAGTGTTCATGACTTTGAATCTGCCATCAAGCTGCATGCCCCCTCACCCTCAACAGGCTTCTCTGGTGTGCAAGCATTGTTATCAGGCATATTCAAATCAGTAAAGCACTCAAGTGTTGCAACACAGTTTAAAGTCAACACCATAAACACCATTCCCAACTTTTCCAACAAGCAAATCCATAGCTTTCAGCCTTCTCCTTGGTGTGCAGCTCTGTGCTGAAGAATAAAAAACTTACTTTTGGCCTGTTTACTCTTTAAAAACGCCTAGCTGGATATTTTAATAGAAAATAAGAACTTCTGAAATTACTGACCCTTAAGACTGTTTCCGCTTTCAAAAATTCTAACCAAGTCTTCTTTACCCTATTTATAGAGTAGATACTCAGAGGCTAAAATAGACACTCTTTTAAGCTAGAAAAACCAAAACCTGTCCATGTGCCTTCCCCATTTCTGAAGGCAAAGAGCAAGCAATTCCAGATCCACAGCTTAGTTAAGAAAGACAAAAAAAAAAATGTCTTACAACTATTTGAGAAGAGACCAGGCCAAACAGCACAAGTCTGGGAGAAATCTCTCTATATGGGAATGAGTCCCTGGGCAAATTATTCTAATATGAATAAACTCTGCACTTACCTGAGGGGAAAATGAAGAACTATCTGCAGCTACCAGCCTTGTTCTTATAAATTGCTTAACTCAGAACTACTCCAAACATTAATTTTTACAGCTGTACTGTATCACAGTTAAGACCAGGCAGGCTTTCAGCCTACCACTGTTACTTGACTAAAAGGGGAAGTTAAGCAAGTCCCAGTATGTGTTCAGTCAGTCTAGATTAATGCACTTCTAGTTTTAAAGGATTCTTTAATTTCCACTGTCTCTAGATAGCTATAATCACAAAGAAATGCAGAAGAGTATTCTTAAGTGGCAGAGAAGTCTTGGCAGCTTGTTCCTTTCTATGGCAGAAAGGAGATAAAAATCAAGGAATGCCATTCCTGGATGCTTTCAGTGAGGAGATAACATACAAATTGTGAAGGCAATTTTACTGTACACATATGAACAGGCAAAGAAAAAGGGTGAATTCTATACCTCCCTGTAGGTTAACGGAGTCTCCCATTATATTCTAAAGTACATACAAAACTAATATTAAATTGGCACAACTGGACAGAATTCAAAGGCAGGCATCAGAGCAATCAATCTCATGTTACTACTGAATCACATTGACAGTGAAGATTGCTTGTGACAAAGATCACAGGATTAAATTTATCTGTAAACTTATTTAAAGCATTTCCCTCCACAACTTTGATGGCAGGATATCCTATAAAAGGTATCTCCAAGACACTAAGTGGCTCCTACCTTAAAGGTCTGTTCTGCCATCAGACCTGAAAAGGCCTGTTTCTCCTCCCAACAAAAATAAGATTAACTGGCCTGAATTGCCAGCTCTTTCTTTGCTTGAAAAACATCTAAAAGCAGGAAGAATGCTGGAATTTCTCTAGGACAGTTACAGACATAACCCATTCAGGTCCCCACAAGTAACTTCTCAGTGACAACTGTTTTTTGAAATTGGTTTAGTAAGAATTATCACTACTTCTTAACATATTGTCAGAGGAAAAGCCTTGAGAACAGAGGGTTTTGATACTTAAACCCCCTGAAATTGAAAATGAACATAATGGACTATAAACTCTGAACAGAACTACTGCAAATTTATTTAAGCTTAGAAGGAGCTACTGGACAGAGGTAGTGGTAGGAGGCAATATTAACCACTTTGTCACCTGCCCCCATCATCTCCCAGGGGAGACAGGAAGACACATCTTTTATTGCTGTACAGCACAGAAAGGTTAGCTCCGAGAAAGCAAGGAATTTAAAAAAAACAGCACTGTAAGAATCAGGAGGGGGGAAGGCTATCATGCCAGGAACACAGTTAAAGATATGCTCTAAATGATGTAACTGGTTCCAAGAAAGCAGCTGTAGTTGTGGGTTATGCAGCAGCCTGTCTTTTCACCAAAGCAAAACTTCCATCAATGCCTGCATTACAACAGAGGAGTTCTGCCTGTCAAGTATTTGCAGGATTTAATATCTGCATATACTTACACCTTTCCACCATCTAACAATTAAAAACAATCTCAACGTTCTTGTTTACAAATTAGAGTTAAAACCACAACTTTCATCAACCACCTTTAACTCCAAAGGCATTGCCATTCACACCAATGCTTTAGCCTAACTCCAATCCCAAGCACACACAGCCCTCGACACAAAAAGCATGACAGTTGGTCAACATGTTACTCTTACATCCTCAAACAGATGTCAGTTTTACTTTCCATGTTTATTCAACACAATTCCTCCCAACTCCTAAGAATAAATCAAGATTTCTCTCCCATTGGCTTTACTCTTTAAAGACTGCAACACCACAGAGATCAAGAACTCAGAAGTTCCCCAGAAAACTCAGTTCTGCCACCACGAACACTTTCATAGCGAGATTGTCTTATCTTTGAAGTTTACACACCAACTCAGTTGAGTTTTGGTTTGATTTCTTTTTTCTAACCTTCCACCCTATCTTTCACAAAGCTGAGCTTAATCCTTCTACTTAATGTCACTTCAAGCTGTATCATGGGAAGAAAAATACAGTCCATTCTCATGAGATAATTTTACATGTAGCTGTCTAAAGTCCAGTCCAACCAAATGATGCTTCATGAATATGGAGACAAAAAAAAAAAAAGTACTTTGTTCTTGTACAACAGAGATAACAGCAAAAAGAATTTGCTGGCATGTGCAAATTTTTTTTTTTTTTAATTTCCCCAGACACCTCACAGGACTGTGACAGTTACTTTAGAAGTAGCCAGCAAAACATGCTACTGTGCAGTTGGGACAGCCAGCATTTCCTGCTCATCTTCACACACCTGCACAAGAAGCTGCTACTCAGCAATCAAAATTCTTATAAGCTGAAAAAAAAGTCACTTACAAACACTGCCAAATTACTGCTTCAGTTACATGCACAATTTATGTCAGTTTTATACTAAGATACAGTTTAGAGTTTGTGTTTCTTTGTGAATATGACACAACTACAAAGACTGTGATTCCCAATTTTATTTAAACAGAAGTCTGTGAGCACTGTATCTGGGAGACCAATACTTAAATTTGAGACAACAGGTTAGTAAAACAAGGTCTAAAATAATGGCTACAGTACAGAGACATGTCACATTTTGAAGAGATTTCTGAAAGGATGAGAAGTACAGCATTTGTTTGAAAGAAATCAGATTGTGGAAGGATGTCCTGCTTAACTTCTTGGTAGGATTTATGTTTAACATGAAATGCAAATTAACAAAATCTTGGATCTTTAGGATATTCCACTAACTGCCAGCATTACATATCCCTACAATTTCCCAGGCTATTTTCCCTAGAAGAACAGAGAGCATATAAAGGATAATGAGTATGAGTTAAACTCTAGCTTTCCTTGACAATATGTTATTGACTGCCTCTGATGGACCTCAGGTTAGGCCAAACCGTTCATCATTTTTAGCTGCAAAAAAGTTAAAATCATTTCAATTCTCCTGGCTGAGAAGATTCAACTACATGTTCGTGCAACTGCTACCTCTTTCGTAATAGTAAAGGAGGGCAAAAACTTCACAGCAGATCAAAACATTCACAAGTTCAAAAATTGACTTGCTTTTAAATTGTTTTTCTGCTTCTGAACTACTCAACAGAACAAGATGGAAACAAGCAACTCAGACCATGAATGTATAACAGAGTCAACACATATCACCAATTAGAGAAACATCTCAACACAGATTTTCCCAATGCATCATTTCCTGCCAAGAAGCACAGCATCAGAATGGTTTGGATTAGAATAGACTTCTAAAGGTCGTCTAGTCCAACATCCTGCTATGGGCAGGGACATCTTCAACTCCATCAGCTTGCTCAGACCTGGCTCTGAATGCTTCCAAGGATGGGGCATTTACCATCTCTCTGGGCAACCTGTGCTGGTGTTTCATTATTCCTATTGCAAAACATTTCTTCTTTATATCGAGTCTAAATCAGGGCTCTTTTAGTTTAAAACCATTGCCTCTTGCGCTAGTGCAACAGGCCTATGTCAAAGGTCTGGGCCCATCTGTCTTACAAGTTCTCTTTGGGCACTGAAAGGTGCCCTAAGGTCTCCCCAGAGCCTTCTCATCTCCGGGCTGAACAACCCCAGCGTCGTCCACCTTCCTTTATAGGAAAGGTGCTTCATCCCTCTGATTGTTTTTGTAGGCCTGTTTTGGACTCACTCCAACAGGTCCGTGTCTCCCATGCTGAGGACTCCTGAGCTGGACAGAGTACTCCAGATAAGGTCTCATGAGAGCAGAGTAAAGGGGCAGAACCCCCTCCCCTGACCTGCTGGCCCTGCTGTTGGGGATGCAGCCCTCAGGTCTTTCTCCTCAGGGCTGCTCTGAACCCCTTCATCCCCCAACCTGCATTAATACCAGGGCTTGCCTGGACCCAGGTCACAGACCTTGCACTTGTCATTGCTGAACCCCATGCTGTTCTGGGCAGCAACATCCTCAGACACTGTGCTGCCCACCACATACAAGCTATTGGGAACCCAGCAGGAGGTCTCCCATTGCCTAGTGAGATGTACTGGATTGCTTTCTGTGCAGCCAGGATGGTCAAACAAATATCCCCATGGGACTGGCACCGGCAGAGGAATCTCCCACTACAGCTCTCACTGCTCAGAGCTGTTCACTGCTGACCAGCAACCCTGAGACCTCCAACACTTACCTAAGTTTCAAGCAATTCAATACCATCAGGGCACGACTTCAGGAGCTGTGATGCAGTGTAAAGACAGCCTTGTCACTGACCCAGTGTGGCAGGCTGGAAAAGTTGGGGAGGAAGCATAAAACACCTTTCCAAACCCACCCAGGAAGTGCAGGGCTCCCTCAGTCAGCACTAGGGTGAGGGATTTAAACCCACAGCAGTCATAAGGTGGAGCTTGATGGGCTGGGGGTAGGTAGGAAGCTGTGGTGTAGTGGGAAGTTGGTTGCGTTACATTATTTAAGTTCTTGCTAAGCTACACCTTTACTCTTCATTTTTTCATGTAGAATGTTAAACTACACTAAGGTTATTAACTTCTAAAAAAAAGCAAAGCCACCAAATTAGCTACAAAAAGTCAGTTTACACATTATTTTAAATACAAACAGGAATCACTATAATTAAAAACCCTAAACTACATCTGCTAGCAGAAAAGTCCCACTGTCAAGTAGCAAAACCCATCAAGTTCTGTTTTGTGCAGACCAGTATCAACAGTTCAGTTTTCATAGTATTCTCACAAAATGAAGAAAACACTACTGGCATGAAAATGTAACCACAAAATAAATACAGCACTACCTTTATCCATACTGTCAAACAGGGTACGTGCAGCTCTGTTTGAAAATTACGGTAGCTGTAAATCAACAAGTATTTTCTTCCTGCCCTTCCCTCCCCCCACTTTTAGAACTATCAGCTTCACACAAACAAAAGAGGGAGAACTTGTTTCTTCTCCATTCTGAAAGTTAACCTGTTTCTCCTGTACACAGTAGCAAAAAGAGACTCCAACTGAAGTTTAACCCAGTCCCAGAATTTGGGTTTGCAGTGCAGAAATGAAAAACCCGTTTATTGATGCCAGTATGCAGGTGATGGGGGGGTTTGATTAGAGCCCCACATCAGCTGCTTTAGAAAATCACCTTCCACCCTGAATGCTGATAAGTGAATAATCATTCAGCATATTTTATAAAGAAAAGTAGTACAGGAATGACACGAGATTCTGACTTAGGACTACTTCAGAAACAGCTCTCAAGGTACAAGTTAGTGGCCTACAATAATAAAAAAAAGGTGATTGGTTTCTCTCACTCTCTATTCTTCGGTGTCAAAAAAATCTCACAATCAGTATCACAACCAGCACTACCACTATCTTTAAATACACTGATTTTCACTATCTTAAATACACTGATAGAAGAATAAGTACAGACATGCTCCTATTTTTACAGAAGTTATAAACTCAAGCATAACTTAAAGCTGAATATTCTCATTGTAACAGAAGCTTTTTTTCATGGAATATCCCTTCTTTGTCTCTATACTAGCTAAAATCCAAAGACAAAGAAAAGCCCTGAATTTTCTCTTTAAACATTAAAGGACCTTGACACTGAACATAGACAATTACCCATTACACTCACATATATTAAATGCAAATGGGTGTTTTTTGCACAGCCAAAATGATTCACACCAAGTGCTTACCTAGTCCAACAGCAGGTATTTAGGGAAATATCCTCGGGACCATTTCAGAGGTAATGCAGAGACTGCCTGAACTACAAGTTACCTCTGCACATTTGATATCAACATCTTCAGCCTCTCCAACCAAGAGTGACAGCAAATGCCACACCCCAATTAAGTTCTATACGAGGGGAAGGGGAAAAAAAGGGCCTAATTTATTTTACAGATATTGCCTAGTAGCTGCCAGGTCTGTGAAGAAAAGTTCCTTATTTATTTAATATACCTTTCATTTTCCTTAAAATCAAGGTCTAACGTATTTAGTTTAGTAAATCTACATTTACTTGCTAAGATTTCCAATCACCTTACACATTAGCCTGGTCTATGACCAGCTTTTACAGAGAGCAGACGTGTATATTAGTTTGCTAGCCAAGAAACTAGGTCAACCATTTACTGAAATCCATGCAGACTCAATCTCTGCAAACAAGCAGAAAAAGGCAGTGATGGTATGGTGGGGGTTTTTTTTTGTTCATTTGGACTGATCAACCTTTATTAGAACAAGGCTGATCTGCAGAAGCTTCATGGAACTTCTTTAATGTATTCCTAAAGCCCAGGATGACTGTACTCTTTTAGGCGGAACCTAAATGGATAATTAATCCAACACTAAGTTCACAAGGCTGCAGCTTCAACCAAGTCCATCTTCTGCCACCAGTTCTCCTTCCATCTCTACTTTCCTGAAGGTCTCCCCTCTTTCACTTACCCTATAGCTCAAATTGGAGCACAACTGACCAAGACTGAGGATATAGGGCAGAAGTCCGGGGTCAGCCTTCAACCAGGTCTCAGTTGCACCCCAAACTTTTGTTCCTACTACCAAAGTACTAGGAATTGCCACTTGCCTCAGCTGCCACATGAAACTGCTTGTATGGTTGTGCAAGTCTCTCCCCTGGCTTAGAGGTACCACCAGTTGTGATTTGTGCTGGTTTTTCAGAGTTTGTTTGGGTTTCTTCTTGGTTTTTTATTTATTATAAATCCATCCCCCAGTCAGGGGAAAACAAAACCAGTCACAGTAATGCCATGAAGAAGATATCTACCCTGGGACTATGGACTATCTTATAAAAAATAGAATGAAGACATCTTCTGTTCCTTAGCTAGCACACTATTTTTAGACAAAGAAGACAACCATAAAAGCAAGAAGTTTAATATTTATGATTGCCACTTTGGCTTCTAAATTTGTATTGAATACAAATTATTTTGGAACAACAGATGACAGGAATAATCATATTCAGACCTCTTAAGTGACAAAATGATTCAAGTATGTATAAAAATGGAGAACCAGCAATATTATCTTCCTATCCACACTTCTCCTGTCTGCACACCAATGTCAGGAAACCTGAATCCTCCACCTCAAAATCCGCTCTCATACCCTCTTCAAGGATACAGAGCATTTTGTTCCCACAACCTAAAAACATGGGACAGGACAAATGGGATTTGATACTCCTTTGGACTGAAATTATTTAAATGAGAGGGTAGGTTACTTTTGTTTTACTGACATGCAAGATGTCATTAAATGCAGTGTCTTTTCTCTAAAGCCAGAACACTCGCACTGCTGTGCTTTTCCTGTCATGCAGAGTACAGCAGTTCTACAATTATTTAGCAACAATACAGAGCCCTCTGCAAAGGTCTGCTGTAAGTTCAGAACAGGAGAGCAGCCTACATTTCATGTTTCCTTCCTTCTGCAAGGTTGAGTCACATCCTTAGGTCTCCTTTTAGAATGCTAACAAACCATGGTAGAAGGAAAAAAAAAAAAACAAAAAACAACCCCTTAACAGAGAAGCCATGCATTCAGGGGAAGATACAGAACTGCCAAAGGCCACAGTTCAGTTCTTCAGTTCATCTTCTGCTGTGTCAGACAAGAGAATTGCACACCTTTTTTTCCTGTTAGAAGCAAAACCTGATGCTCTTCACTGCCAGACAACTTCGTCAAAGGATTTCCAAGATAAATGAAAGGCATTAACATTTATGAGTGAATAATGCAGACAAATTCCTCATTTGGAATACAAATTACTCTATTTACTGCGTTTAAAAAAAAAGTCCAAACCCAACCACCCTCACATGGGAGAAAACAGAAAGTTCAACTAGTTATAAAGCCTTTCTACACAGCAAATTTAAAAGTATAAAATTAAGACCTGTATTTATTTCCTTTGGTCTCTCTAGCACTTTATTAAGATATTTAAAGCCATGACTGCCAGAGATGAAACAGCTCTTGCCTTACTTCCTCTGTTCTACCAACAGCAACACCACTGGGCTAACATGGGTAAGTTCACTGGTTAAAACTACTACAAGCCCACAAGTTGTTTGTTTGAAGTCTGGACCAGTTTCACAAGCCTGTTTTGTGTGGCCCAACCAACAGGCTGGGGCAAGCAGAACTGTTAACTTAAATCAAGAAAGTCCAAGTTTTAGATGACTACTTCTATTTATGTGATACACAACTACAGTTCATTTCATCACACTGGAACAGATGGACCTTTTCAAATCACCTATCCTGCACACCTACCCTGACCAGAACAATTAAGCAACTGGGATTAGAGCATCTCACTCAAAAAACAAAATGAAATAGTATCTCAGATCAGCTGGTACAGCCGTTTCTACTGCATACCCCATCTATCGAATTCTGAAAAAAATATCTGCATATCCCAGAGTATTTCATATTGTGTGTTTAAATATATTTTTTCTATTGATGTATTATAAATAGTATGTTTACAAGTATTATGCAACACAATATGCATTTCTGTTCAAACCTTCCAGGGAGTCAGAAGCTGGACCATGAGACAAATGCAAATATAATTATTTTCCTATAAATATGATAAGGAGATAGAACTGATCCCCTTCTGGCAGGCAAAGAGACTAGATAACATACTTCCATCCTTTCTGCTCTGGATAAGTCAAAGGTACTGATATTACTGTTTCAATCTTTATATGTGCTGCAGTTTTCTATAAACACAGGTTTAGATAAAATACATGTAAGTCAATAGCAAGAGGTAAGTCTCATTATGATGGGATAGTTCTGGGGCTGTACCTTTCACAAGTGTTTTCCAAAATAATTTCTTTAAAGTCTAGCTAGCTATTAAAACAACAATGCAGCTTGTTTAAAAGCCATGACCATACCATTTGTATTTAAAGATTAAATCAGCCCCATTTTGTAAGGTACAGAGAATCAACTACCTGGCACTATAGGCAAGGTGCTAAAGAAGGAACTAATCACTAAGTTTCCGGGCTGAGGACACGGCTACTGTGTCAAACTTCCCCTACAGGCTTCTCTTCATAAGCAACTTTAAAAATTTGGAGGGGGGAGGATATTGACCCCAACTGTGTAAGGAAAGAGTATTACCTTTTTCAAACTTGTCCAAGAAAAATTACAAAAGCCAAGCCAGTTTTCGGAATTACTCCCATATAACTAAGAAATGCATAAATGTATTCCACTGTAAAATCTCAGGCAGCAGAGGCTGAATTTAGTTCTTCTCAAATGATACTAGGAAAGCTTGAAATATGGACCCTGAAGATCAGCTTCACTGCAAAAGTAAGTTGTTGTTTTTTTTTTTCTGGAAGCACTGTTTTGGGAAAGAATAGTGTCTCATGGCTCCTCACAAAGAAGAGAAGTTTCCTTCTGCACTGTAAACTTTACTCAGACCCAAAAGGAGTATTTATCAGATATGCAAACCAGACTGTTACAGTCTGCCCCAATTACAAGTACTGAGAAACCCTGAGAACCAGCATAAAGGAAGAAAGAAAAAAAAGAAAGAAAGGAAGCCATGTCCTATTCAACAAGCCATCCCCAACTCCAAAGCACAGTTCAAAGAAAACCTCTCTGGACTCCTGGCCTGACTGGCCCTGCAATCAGAACTGATAAACAGGCTACAAGGAGCATGCTTCCAGAATCCCTGAACCGCCTCCATCAGGAGCAGAGGCCTTGACACTAGGTGATCTTTAAGGCTCCTTCCAACCCAAACCACTCGATGATTCTACGAAAAAAATAAAAGTTCAAAGACAAAATTCAAGCTATTTCCTTTTCAGGCAGTTCTAGCCTCAACTTTGCAGAGATGATTAAAATATTAATGATGCTAAACAAAAGAAGCAATAGGATAACAACCAGACCTACTGTACTACTACCAGACTGACTACTAGTCAACAACCAGACTACTGTACTACTACCAGTAGCTCCTTTTAGTTACTCTAAACTTTCTAGTTTAGGAGCAATCAGGGGAAGCATAAAGCAGAGAAAAGTATGGCTAGTAAGAGCAAAAGAAAACACCAAGAATGCTATCTATGTCAGATATTTCCTGAAGTACAAGCAAGAAGAGCTTTTTACGTAAGTGCTAAATAAAAGATGATAAGGAAGGACAGAGCAGTGAGAATGCAACTATCTGAGCAGACGTAAAATAAGAGCATGAACCCCACTTCTATTACAGCACTGCAGGCAGGACACAGCCTCCACATTTCCGCTACGAGCCAGTCCTGTAACAGCAGCCTCAGCAATTTATGAAGCAGAGCACAGCTGACAGCAGTAAGGGAGAGATGATGTTACACAAAATAACCGCCTGATAAGAGAGAAAATACTTTTACAAGATGCCCTCCTTCAGTGAAGGGCAGCAGACAAAGTGTAGAAATTCATACTCTGGAACTGCCTAAGGCAAGGGGAAAAAAGAATACCTTAAATAAACCAGGTTTAAATCAAGCAAAAAATGACACACAAGCACAAGCACTTCAAAGAATTAGGGATTTATAAAGTACTATGATGACTGCTCAGACATATCTAACACAGCTTTTATTCATTGTCTTCAATTTTCATCCGTCTCTGGACTTCCAGAAAGTTGTAGCATAAGACTAAACACTGTCCTTGAAAACAGATACACTGAAGTACCAACATAAAATAGCTTATCTTTCTTATGATTAAGTTATTAAGAAATATCTTGAACTGTGAAATGAAATTTTTGCTCATTTACAACACATGACAAAAACAAAACCCCAATCCTATCGCATAGAACATTTAACCAAGTAAATACATTAGTTGGTTTTTCTTGGGCTTTTTTTTTTTTTCAAACACTGATTCAGAACCAGGAAATAGACCAATTTTAAGCACAACAATTGTGCTTTTTATTTTAAATAAAGAGTTTGACTTTCAACTTTTTATTTAGCATGCTAAAATACTAAGACCAAAGATGACATGTTCTCTTAGGAGGTAAAAGCTATATAACTGTGGAAGCTAAACACTAATTACTGGAACTCAGTAAGTGATTTTTAGTTCCTTTACTGAAGCTGTTGCATATACATCAAAACCACAAAATTATGCAGTACTGAATCATTCTGGCAGTGTTGTAAATCCAACAATTGTGAGAAATCGAACTTTGTTGTACATGGCATTTTTTATTTCCTGACAACTATCAGCAACACACAGTGCCCTGATGAGGGAGTGTGTGCATGCCTGTCCCCTGGCAGGGAGGACCTGCCCACAACAGATGGAACACGAGCACAAGCAAAGCCTGTATCACTCACACACCAAAATAGGGGCTTAAAAATCACTGAGGTATTTTGGCCAGCAATTAAAATATTAGTTTCCTGAAAGTACACGTGGGTTGTACATCAGGTCAAATTCGCTTTGGATACAAACTGCCCTGCTTGAGTAGTGTCTTGAGACACAATCCAGCTGACTACCTGCCAGTGTACAGGCACACCGAGCACATGGGTGTATGTGTGCTGTTACAGATTTATACACACACAAAAATCTATACACACAGAGAGTAACCAAGATACAAACTATATCACTTTATTACATCCCATCCTCTGGAGACAGATGGCTTTTGACTTTCTTTTTTTCTTTTTTTTTTGTTGGGTTGGTTGTTTTTTTCCCCTTTTAAAATAAAGTTTTATCATGACTGTACTTCCTTTTCTTTTTAGTGCTGCTACTCCAGCTCTCTCCTGACTCACCCACACGTAGCTGTGCTTCAGCATGTTGCAGTTCGTGTTCTTTTATAAAGTGTCACTACAATTCTTACTTGAACTGAAGAGACTCAAATTGAATAAATCCACCCACACAGGTAAAGGTGGGCAGAGCTGACAGATCACATAACTAAACACACAAAAAGCCTACATAAGGCCAGAAACAGCACCTGAGGCTCTGATTCTTTAAAATTTCTGTTTATGTGTCCTTTTCCACATGAAAGTACCTCAGGTTTGAACACCAATGTTTGTCACATTCCCAGCATCACATGAGAAGCCAGATATGCTTCTGAAAAACCCAGACTGACTCCTGAGATCAAAAGCAGTCCCATGATAATTTCCTTCTCTAACAGGGTAGAATGATCTCTGCCTTTAGACTGAAGACAGATTTGCTACCAACGAATGCCACAGTTTCAAGAGAAAGCAAGTTTCCACCAAATTTATTCTATAGCAGAAGTGTTTCTAGTCCCCCAAGTTGCAAAGCTGATCAGCCAAATATTAACTGAACATAAGCCAATACAGTAGATCTGGTAAGAAAAGGTGAAGCACCACAGATACACCCATAGAGACTACTGGTCTTTACCCAGAAGTAAAGACTTTTTCCTTTTTTTTTTTGTTTTAAATGATAATGTTTTCTAACCAGAATACACTTATTTCATAGTATTTCTCTTTAAAAGGAAGCTTCCAAGAAAAACAGAGTGATAAGCATGATTAAAAAAAACCAAAAACAAACAAACAAACAAAATCAACAAACACTCCCCCCAAACCATAAAAAAACCCCAAGAGGATAGCAAAAGGTTTTTTACCATTCCTTCCAGTGACAGAAGAAACAGCAGCTTTATACTTCTTACATTGGTTGACACAATTTAATTTCTATAGAGAAACTCAAGAAGCCACAAGGGTCTACAAAACAAGAACTTACAGGTCCAGTGGTGACAGCAGGACAGAACTGTCTGTCAGATTAAACAGATAAGCAGAGCAATGTGGATGATCTTGAGATTCCCACCTGAAAAATAAAGACCAGCCCATTCCTCCTTCCTTCATCATAAAGCAGAGAAAGGAATTCATTGCCCACAATTCTGTTAATAAGGCTGCAGCACCATTTCAACTCCTCCATAACATTTAAACACCAAGTAGGTGTCTTTTCACAACAGTTTGGTCCTAGCTGTGTGAATACACCACAGAGGAGGAATGCATCAATACCAAATGTTTAAAGGAGCTACCAACACTAGAGCACAAGTTCCCCAGAGCCACACAATGCCGGAATTAACACTTCCTCATTTCTCTGAGCAAGCAACATAGTTACAAAAGAAGAAACTAGAAACAACTTTGCCTTTTTGAATGGCCATGCGCTGGTGCTGCAACAACAAGCAGGACCTGGAGCACTGCCTTGTTCTCCGATTCGATTAGGGCAGCTACGTGTGCAAAGAGACTACAAACACCACAAACAAGTGTGAAGTAAGAATTCATTATTAAAAGGGAATCATAGCAAGAGAAAAGTAGCATGTTCTAGGGGAATATGGCTGCAATATGTAAACCAATCTAAAAAGAGTCAGGTTACAGTCATTTCTAACCATGCAAAAGTAACTGAACTTCTCTTCTCTGTGCCTTTGCTCCTCGTGTAAAATAAGAAGCAAACTACTTCCTCATCTCATTAGACCATTCTGATAATAAATAACTTTACAGAAAGTACCAGACTATCCATGAGGAAATTAACTTAATCTCTGGAGCAATCTAGCAGGAACGTGGTACAGTCTAAAGCAATGAAGACATACTATTGAGACTGTATTGACGAAACTAGCACCAGACACCTGACGGAAATGAAGCAAGGTACTAATGGAAGAAATGGCCTTCAATTTTGTATTCACAGCTGCTTGCTTTCTGCAACTTTTGGACTTTTGAGCACTGATTTGTAGCCTAGCAGAATAAACCCTTAACCAGGAGTTGAGCCCAGACAATTCATCCTTGGGGGTACGTAGCACACAACCAGAATTAGAATCGTTTGCTCACAACATCAGTTGTTACCACTCAGAAATACATATTACGCTAAAGTGTTGAAGACATGTTGGCTGCTAATGGCAATGGACAAAACTGTTTTCTTTCACTTCAGTCCCTTCCTTACAAATTTTCTAAGTCTGCTTTTACCATCACAAATTCCTTGTTCAACAGACCTATCTGCCTTCTTTACAAAATCCTAGCTTGTACTCTTACTCCTCCTGTCCACCTTTCCCTTCCCATCAGCTCTTTTATGTATTTTCTTTGTCCAACAAAGTCCTCATTTTCCAGGATGTCTCCAAGATACTGGGTGAGAGGCAGCATCACTCCTACACGCTTCCTCAGTACTGACCAACACTTTCCACACAGTCAAAGAGCTCACAATCCAACCTCTCTGCTCATTTATGATCAACCTCGGCCTAACTCAGACCCGGATTCTAATTAATACCCTTCCCTGATTTCAAAGGGAGCAAGCTGCTCCTCCTCCCAGTTAACTGCCATCTCTCTTCACCTTAGCTGCCCCCTCCATCCAAACCCATTTCTTCTTTCATGCTACCTTCCTGGATACATGCTTATTAGAGCATGAGTTTTCATAGGCCTGTAATGGGGTCAAA
>VZTN01035873.1:55782-76147 GCA_013400515.1 Erpornis zantholeuca | reverse complement strand
GGGCGAGACGGCGCGTGGGGCAGCCCCCTTAAAGGGGCCGCGTCTTCCCGCAGCCCCCCGCCAACAGCTCATTAACGTCACTCAGCCAACGTTCCTGATCGGTCCTTGAGCCAGCTGTGTGGTTCTGGTGCTTTTTTAAGGCCTGGCTCCGGGGTTTCAGTGTCTGCGGTTGTCAAAGCCAGGTTGGCAAGGCAAATGGGGTACTCCTTCTCTGGGAAAAGCAGGGCTGCTGGCTGAAAGCCGTTCAGAAATATCTTCCCAGGTGGATCGTGTGGTAAGATCAAAGCAAAAATAAATTTTCAAAAGTTAATAAGAAAAATGTGGAAAGTTCTGTCCCTCAGTGAGCACTGCCAGAGCCTTGTACCATTGGGCTCTGGCTGATCCTGGAATGCTTTCCACCTCCATCACTGCGAAAACGCAAAAGACATGCAAAATGTGTTTAAAAACCACAAAAAACCATATGGGGTTATGGAGTTATTTACCCTGGAGAAAAGGAGCCTCAGGGGGACCTTACCACTCTCTACAAGTCCCTGAAAGGAGGTTGTAGCCAGGTGGGGGTCGGTCTCTTCTCCCAAGTAACAAATGACAGGACAAGAGGAAATGGCCTCAAGTTGCATCAGGGAAGGTTTAGATTGGATATCAGGAAAAAAATCGTCATAGAAAGGGTTGTCAAGCATTGGAACAGGCTGACCATAAAAGTGGTGGAGTCGCCATCACTGGAGGTATTTAAAAGATATAGATACCGTGCTTGGGAACATGGTTTAGTGGTGACTTTGCTACAGATTTATGGATGGGCTCAATGATATGAAAGGTCTTCTCCAGCATGTATGATTCTAAATGAATCTAAACACAAAAACATATTTTAAGAACATTATGTGCTTTCTGTGCAGGGCTGGGATTTGGACTCAGTGTTCCTTGTGGGTCCCTTCCAACTCAGCATTTTCTGTGATTCTGTGATTTAAGAAAGTTTCACCTTCCATATCACACCCTGGATTTTGGTACCCTCACACAGGGACAATGCATACCCTGAACTGCTTCTCCTGCTGTGGATAAATTCCCCAAAGCAGAGAGATTGCACAAATTCCTTAGTTTAGGGCTTGCTGCTTTAGTAAAATTCCACATAGACTTTACTGACAAAGAAAAAAATTAAAATTCTGATTGTTTTGTTTTGCCTTGGTTTTGGGTTTTTTCCTTAAAGTAACCTGGAATATAGACAATGCTTTTCTAAATTTTGCCATGAAGTATCACCTGGCCTTCACACTGATCTGTTCTGACACCAAGGGAAGTTCACAGCATGTTCAGTGAGGCTGCACTGGGAGTGGTTCAGAGGCTGAGTGGGACAACCAGGCAGTAGCATACAGACACTGCCAGGACAAAACTTGCATCCTCAGTAGTAAAACATTATCAGTAGACCTGTAATCAAAGGGTATTTCTCAATCTGAAAGAGACAAACCAACCACCTCAAAGTCTAACCGCTTCTACTAGTTTCTCTTCAGAAGCCTGATAGCAGTTTGATATTAGTGAATACCAGGTACCCCCAAGCCCACGGAGAAAGCTCAAAAAAAAAAATCTAGCTCCTAGATTTATTTATATGTCAATGTATTTCTCTTTATATTTTCATACCTACATATATGTTGACGTAATCTGATAAACTTAGTTTGTATTTAACTTGTTAGGATTCAAGATATATGGATTGACTACAATAACTTTGAAGTATTCTAGCTAGAAGAGTATCCTGGGATATGAAGGAAGCCATTTGTGAGTATAGTTCAGCAGCAAAACCTGTTTGGTGAACTCAAAGGACATCACCACACTTGTGTTTTGGTCCTTGGGTTGCAGTCAGGCAAGACCAGGGCTGGTACACCACATACCTACCCATTGCCTTCACCTCAGCAGGGAAAAAGGAGTGCTCAGGCAAACTCTGGAGGCTCCGAGAGGTTTGTACAGACTGGAGCAAACAGAGAAGGTGTCCACAAAGATAGGAAAAAAGAAGCACCTTCAGCAGAATGACAGCAGTTCCAGTTCTGAGTAAGTGGCTGAACAAATGCCTGACATGGCTTTTCACTTCTGCCACAGAAAGAATTTTTTTGCCGTGGATACAAATTTTGAGGTGTGAATCAATACACACTCCTTCCTGAGATGAGGCAGGTCACTACGAGATCCTCATTTTCTCTAAAGTCCACAGAGCTTTAAAATCTGTGTGCCAGGCAGAAGCTGATCCACGTCCTACTAAAATTAATTCAAGGGAAGCAGAATTGTGCTGAGTTAATGTTGGACTCATTACCATTTGGGCTTAATAGAAACCAGGAGTCTCACCTGTTATACTATAGAACTTCGTCCTGCTACACAGAACTAAAGAGCTACATACAACCAGAACAGTTTTTATTGCTCATAACATTATAAAGCATTTGGGGCTTGGCAGGGTGGAGTTAGACAAAGAAAATTTCCTACTGAAACCGTGAGCAGGTTTATAATAATGTATACTCTTTAGGATTCTCCAAAATTGTAAGATACCTTTGATTTGGATCTCACATCTTTCAGAAGTACAAGAATGCCCAGACCCTGAGCATCACTGATACTATAACGGCAGCTGCACACTAAGACATCCACATCTTACATAATAATTGAAGCATAAAAAATTATTAAACGCTGTGGAAAATGCTGCATGACTAAAAAACTCAGCAATTTTCTATTAGTTCTGCCTTCTCTTTTAATTTCTTAATTGCTTCTTCTGAATGCAAAATTATTTTCCCAGGCTATCACTGCAATGAATATTAAAGCTTCCCCCCAAAAACAAACCCCCAAAACAACAGCAATAAAACAGAAATAAAAATGGTTTTTGTCAATTAATATCATAGAATAAAAGAGTGGTAATAGAACATAACTGTCCCTATGCTGCTAAATGCTTAAGGATTGTTTTGTTAGTAGGAGTGTTGGTGCCAGGTACATATATCTGACAGAAAAGAAAACAGGCCAGAGCATTTTCATCAGGAAAAGATTATATGAGCTCCAAATGTACTATTAGATGTATATGTATTGTATATATGTGTGTATATACCAGTGACAAAAGATGACTACTTTATATATGGATGGCCAGATGGATAAATAAAACCACAGGAGCAAACCTGCCCTTAGGTGCCATGCACTCTTAGGGTACTTGGGCTGCTTTTCAGTGTAATGGTAGCCTAGAGGAGAGAGTCCAAAGGGAGTGACCATCACCCTGTGCCATGTGTACTCAGCAGCGACAATGGAGCGCCCTGACCACTGACAGCAGCTTTGTTTGTTCTGGGGTAGAGGCCAGCAATAGCTCTTTCATGGATGAAAACAGAAAATAAACATCCTATGGCCAAAGATTATTCTTTTTAAAAATGGTTAAAGAGGTGAAATTTCTTACTGAAAATGTCAAGAATGGAAGAAAGGCAGCTTTGCAGGGCTCCCTTGTTACACTGTTGTGGTTCATAGCACCTTTCAGTTCAGATAAAACTAATGTCAGGTTTTGCCCTCCCTTGCCCAATTTCCCCACATTCTCAAGTGCCACGGTATTAGACGAGGGAGTGCAGAGGCAGTCCTTCAGGGCTTTCATTTGGATAGTACAAATCCTCTGATATGGATGTCGCTCTTCAGAATATAAACAGTTGTAACAAAATATGAAGGATCTACATAAATTTCCAGAAGCACAGACAAAACAAAAAGCCAAGGTCAAATCACTGGATGCTCATAAGGATCCCTGAAGTGCTTCCAGATACTGTCATGCCAAACAGTTACAATGTTTTATACTTGCATGGAGACAGGCACTCATAATCTCAGAATGCCTTCCCCCCACACCAAAAAAAGGTAATTTTGATATTGAGGTGGCAAGTGGGAAAACAGAGATGCTTCTGGAGTTCAGTCTTTTTACCCTGAAAGACCTGGTGAAATCCTGTTGTTTCCTCATGCTATGCCCCAGTCGCTTCATGTGACTAATTACATCAGTCATCTCCTCTTCTGCCATTACAAAGTCCAAGATTATTTCCGAGTTTGCTCATCTGGTGATGCAGTTCCTCCCTACAAATGATCAGCCTGGCCTCTTCATGTGGGGAGCCTCAGCTAAAACACACAGCACACTCTCAATTAATGAACACTTCTTTAAGTCAAATAACACAGGAGGGTTCAGTGCTATGTCAGTTGGCCATTGATCAACAATAATGGAGATTTTACAAAATGAAACTTGTTTTTTTCACATTTTGCTGCCTTGCCTCAAAAATACAGCTCACCTATATGAGACAGGGAAGAAAGAAGAGGAAAAAAGAGAAAATGTCAGGTGTTAAGCCTGCATTAGAAGATTACAGACCAGTAAGCACAGAGGAAGGTGGAAAGAGGAACTGCAGCTATTTTAATCATGTTTTATCTCTACTGGAAAATAGAAAGACAAATTAGAGTAGTAGACCTGCTACAGAATAGAGCAGAACAGAGTATAAGACTCTGAGATCTTTAAGCTGCTTATAAAAGTTTTTGAAATACAGAATTTCTTCAGTGATGACCACATGGACACCATTGCACTGACAAGTATTCTGAGTATTTACAGTGGTGAACCTATGCTGGTAGCAAACAGGCAAAGGAAGAGACCTGCTAAGCAACTGAGATAATCCAGCATTACCAAGTTTAAGAGGTCATGGCCACAGACTGTGCTTTCTGAACTTATGGCAGTCAGTGGAGGAGAAGCCCCAGATGCACCTATTCTTCTGCAGAGGTGTGCTCAGTGTAGTGGGAAAGCTATGATCACCTCAGCAGGTGCTGGGCCATCACTTTGCTCATATGAAAGGTGCAAGCAAAACTCCTAAATGTCACTGCATTTATTCACTTGATAGCAGTTAGTGCCTTTAAGTAAGGGCTTCACCAAGTCAGAGGAGGCTGCAAATCAGGTGATGTAGAGTGGCAGAGTTTCACTTGACCTCCCATTAACCCCAGTCAAGCCAGTTTATCAAACAAAGTAAACCACCAGGACCACAGGAGGAAATAAAACATATATCTGAACTGGAACTTTCTCACAAACATTATCTTTTCTTTTTCTTCTCTTCCCCACAAAATGTTTCAGATCAATCAGCAGCATAATAGTATTCCAGTTAATGGACAGAATCAATGTTTCAGAGAACAGGGAAGACAATATCCAAGAGGGCTCTGCTGTCTCATTACTTTCTGTAAGAGAACCCAGTCTTTTGTTTTGGTTTGATTTGGGTGGTTTTGACCAAAAAAAAAAAACCCTTGTGCTGCCCTTATAGAAACAAATATTCATTGATTTCATTGAGATTTCTGCCTACCTCAGGAGCATGAGACTGGTAGTTTACTTTGATCACATCCTTTGTCGTGACGTAATCATTGCAGGGTTTTTGTTTATTGGTGGGTGCTTTTTTTCTTCTTTCCCAAGGTGCTTAATTCATTTGTTATTAGAGGCCCTCAGAGGAGCACTTGGCTCATAAGTGAATTTTGGGCTGTGTCTAGGTGTTACCAAGGGACATTGTCAAGAGACCATTTCACTTTGGCTCAGCTGTTTCCTTTGCTACAGCTGTCCTTAGTTTTCTCTTCACATCACAGGGGAAGTTGCAATCTTCTCTTGGGGAAATAGGTAACTTAATTAAAGCACCTCAGGGAAGGACTCTGCAAAGTATCAATCTCAGGGGACAATTTCAAAATTCAGTGAGTAAACATGGATTTCACAAAATAACAGTGCTAGGCACTGCTGAGCAAGCCATAAGCAAGGACAGCATCCCAGGTAGCATCCCATAGGCTGTGTTCCTTGAGCTCCAGTGGCACAACCACAAGCTGAGGGTGCTCAGCACCTCACAGGACTGCAGTGTCACTGTTGCCACTGTTCTGCCCTTGCACCGCTAGTTCAGTTTGAAAGGACCTGACCTTTGGTCTCATCTAAAAACTAGAATTCAGTTTAGTCAATCAAAATCTCAACTGGTTTTGCAGCATTCACTTGAACTGCTATAAACCAAATTTATCTTTGTGTGTGATCTAAGTGATATTGAATACAAGGCTATTGAATAGTGAGAGAAAAAACAGACTATAATTTAGTCATTAGCTCACCAAGTACATCTACCTCTTTAAAATGACACTGTTTGATGCCGTCATCTGCTGTATCCCATTATACTGCTGCCTTCTTGCAATGCCATCAATATGCTCCAAAGAGCAGCAGACATTAAAATCATTTTGGTGTACCAAATTGCTGAATATAAAGAACTTTGAAGAAACCCTTTCCTCATCAGTGCATCTATTTTCTTGTAGGCTGTCCCATGATCTCATATGCATTGGTTAGGTAGCACTCTTTTTCTGTGGGATAAGAAATTCCCAGTCCCCAGTCACCCTCATGGTAGGTATATTTGGGTTATGAAGCCAAGTGTTTGAGCGCAATTATTTTAAGATGCTTGGGTGGCTAGATGGACAGAAATAGAGTCCTTGCTGGTCACACAAGCATAAGTTTAGCTGCAGAGTTTGGTGGCAGAGGAAATGGAAAAGCCAGGACTTCCCCGTGCTGTAATCTGTGAGAGACAGACTGGGTGCAGATGAAGGCTGACATGAAACAAAACATTTAGGCAAGCACTTAAACACTTCCTTTGCTGAGCAACTGTAACACTGCACACCAGACGTCTTTCTCTTCCTTTTTCCTGAGCAGGAATATGGCACCTAGGGCTAAATCTAGCACCAGATACAGCTGTTTAATATTCAGTTAGCAAGAAAAGAGAGTAAAGATGGTATTGCACATTGTAATTGCTTAAACTTATTCTGAGTTTTCCCAATTGATTAAAAGAATATTTTTTATGTCCAGCAGTTAAACCTCACTCTCGAGCTGGGAAACATTCTGTGCCTGTTTATACCAATCTGGATCCAGTCCCATCTGAGATATCTGAGTTCCTGGAGTCACAGCTTAGGTGCCTATTATGTTAATGATCAGACTAGACAGCTTTTCCTCATGACCATGCCACCTCTGCAGGATTGCATCACAAACCAGTGGGACATTTTAAATACATGGTCATATTCTCCTGATTCTAAATTATTCCTGTCTCAGGCAGTAAACAAGCTAAAAAACAGAAAGAAGCAAAATAGTCTTCTCTTGTGAGGTGCTAGGCTGTAACTCTGAAGCTTAGACCATGTTTCTGACCTCATACTTCTTGTATGACATTAAGCAAGCAGGCTATGTAGCCTGGCAGGGGTACCTCCCATTCTGACACCTTCTAAGTGCCTAAAGTGATACCACTAAACTTCAGTAACTTCATATGCAAAAAGCTAAGGTGGAAATGTTTGTATAATGTCTTACAGAAACACTGGTGCAATTCCTGCTCCAAGCAGCTTGCAGACTAAGTCATAGATGAGAGGAAAACACAAATGCTGAGACTGCTGTACACATTGTCTTTCTACCTCCAAGCTTGTCCTAAACCAACTAACATAGGTACAGAAGCTGGAGCAGCACAAAGTCTCTTCTACGTATTTTGCATTGAGGCTGATCACTTGGAGTTGGTCTTCAGCTTGCCTGTGAGCCCTTGGCCTATGACAGGTAGCCATTCTTCCTGTCCCAGGACATACAGCCTGCACTACCCCAGAAATCTGTTTTATGATGCAGGACAGTCAACACCATGTGTATACTGCCCAGTCAACCTGCTTGGGACATCTCCTAACTGCCTGGCAAGACGCAAGAGAGAGAGTGGGGGAACGGCAGTGGAAGCACTGGGAACATAGCAGGGAAGGGGAGAGCTGGAAACAGGGAGGAGCCCAGAAGCTTCACACCAAGAAAGATCCAGTGGGAAATGCAGGGCACACAGAATGCAAATCAGGAGGAAAGTTACAATTCATTAGTTACACTGTTCACAGGATTCTATTTTTCAATTATATTTTCTTCTCTTCTAAGAAAAGACAAATAGTACCTGCTCCTTCATGCTTCCAATTTGTTCCCGTTATTATTTTAATCTTAATTGTTTATCAGTTGAATTTGACTTTAAAAGGCTGGTAGGGGCAGATGTAGAGAATACAATATTTCTGTGGTTTGCTCAAAGAAGACCAGCTTAAGCAGGGATGTGAGAGGGCCAGAGGAACCATGTTAGAGCAAGGAGAAGCGTAAGGGCAGTGAGCCAGTCATAAGTGTGCATGCTTCTAAATGGTTTTAATGGGGTCACTTCTGTCCTAAGGCACAACACACTGCTGCTTGGATGACAGACTCTGCCCCTGATCTTGTGAAAGGTTTTGCAGCTGAGTGTGACAAGCTTAGGTTTAGTACAGAGGGGGCTGCACTCAGGACTTGAATGTGGCCAGATGGCAAAGAGGGGCATGTGTGCCCATTGGAAGACTGAATGGCTACCAAGAAATAAGGCAGAAAGTAGGAGACCATGGTGCAGAAAAAGACCTCATGACATATTGAGATTTGGACAAAGGTTTCAGAAGAAGTGTATGATTTGGGAAAGGCTGCAAAGGGGCAACATTACAATATAAAGGCTGTCAGTGAGAAGGAATGGCTGAAGGTTTATTCTGCAATAAACATTTAAATTGTTCAGTGCAGAACATTTTAAGCCTTCCTCATCCTCATTAGTACAACTAATCACCCAGTGATTCTGTTTTCTCTTTTCAGTGTCACGTTCTTCTGTTAGTGCAGAGAAATAGAAAATATATTTTTAAATTAAGAAACTGTAATTGGGTAGACAATAAACAACATGGGGTGGTCCAAACACATAGCAGTTTAGAACTCTTCTCATTTAGAACCTTTCTTACAAAAGCATTTGTCAAAGACTGTTCCCTCTATGCTACCATCCATCCCTGCCACAAGAATATCACAGGCAGCTGTGGGAGAATTTTGTTAGAAAATTAATCACTGATCACCTTCTTGTAAAGGCTTTATTTTATTCTGAAAGGGGCTAAGGGAAAAAGCACACACATACATATAAGCACCCAGAGCTTTAGGATAAAAGTAATAAAAATATTGGCCATATGAGTTTCCCCCTTAGGAAAAATAAATACAGGCATTTACTAATCAACAAGGGGTTTGTTTGTTTGTTTGTTTGTTTGCTCTTGCTAATCTTTAAAAATGCTTAATACATTGCTTGTGAGCTTCATGTTTCACTTAAATGCAGAGTTAACCCTTGCAATTCATTAATTGACTTTATGTTGCATTAAATGCTACAATCAATTCTGTCTCAATATTCTACACTTCTGTCTCTGCTGTAAAAAAAGCTCTATTAGCTTTACTTGGCTCAAAACCAATACAGTGAACTACCCTTAATTATTAATAATCTGTTTCCCCTTCAATAAAACTTTTTGGACCTTTACTACAGTGGGATGATATATTTATTTGGTGTGTAGGGTTCAGAGAAATACAGTGCACTCTCTCTGGGAAAGAATCCAAAAATAACTATCTACTTGATATCAACCCAAGGGATTTCCTAAGGGAATGGGAGTATCATTTCAGGGCAGATCATCAGTGGTTTAGGGGAATTAAACAAATTTGTGTCTGGGGAACAGATGCCTCAGGGTTTGTAAATGTGTGAGAGAACCTTTCCCCCCTCGGTCACCAGTTCAGGTCCATCCAGCACAGCAGTGACTGGAAGCTATTAAACATCTAATGAACTTCTGGGGCCTCCTGAAACAGGGAGTGGGATTCCTAACAGACACTTGCTAACATCTTGGATCTGCTCCTACCCAAGCTGCAGCCTCAAGAGCAATACATAGACACAGAAACTGGGAATAAGCATGGTGAAGAACATTTTATCTGCTAAATGCAGTAAGCAGGCTGCTTCTGGGTTGGCAATCCGGCTTTATATTTACTGCTGGCACTTCCTTGCTCTTTAAAAGAAAGAAAATTATTTATTTTAAAGCACTGTGTTATGTAACCTTTCCTCACGAACACCATCAGAAGGGCCCAGAAGCCTTACAAATCCACACTTGCAATGTCTCACACTTGGGGAAGATAAAAGGGTAAAGAAGGATTTGCTTTCATGCTTAGAGGCCAGTTCTGGGAGTCCTGGGACTCTTGAACTGCTACATGCTGCACATCCAGCTTTTGGGCAGGTCTGCTAGGAGAAAGAGGAGACAAATGCTGAGCATTACAACCACAAACCACAGCTGTTGATGGGAATTGGCAGGAGACCAGGGAATGCTGGGAAGCATTGATGGCCTGCAGCAGAAGGTAGGGCTGAGCAGGGCTCTCTGGCACTCAAAGATTTTTTATTCATCTCCTGGTGCTTTTCCATCCTGGCATCTGGTTTCCGTGACAGCGCAAGGGAGGGACAGTATGGTGCAATTTTATGGTATGTTCTCCTGGGTTATGTTGGCACTTCCTCGGGTAAACATGCCTCGCCTCAGGCTCAGCTTTACCAGGCCCCTGGGTTCAGATTATTTGCAGTGCTTTAGTTTGCCGACAGCTCAGTCCAGTTGTCTCCGTATTTCATATGAGGAGGAGGAGGGGGTTGAGACTTGCCAACTGTCCTCCTGCTCCCTCAGGACAGAGCCATGCTGAGGGCAGAGACGAGCTGTGCAAAGCCCTGTCCGTCAGCAGAACTGCCACCAGGAGAGCATGTGATGGGGCTCGGAGCTCTGTGGTCCAGCGCAGGAGATGGTGAAGCTGGAGCCAGGCTTTGTGGCTGTAGCTACAAGACTTTGGGTGTACTCTGGTGCTCTCATTTCCTGACACCCTTTTGAGTGGAAGTTCTTCAGGGCTTTCTTTATCCACTCATATGTTACTTGACTAAACTGTGCCCAGATCCAGGAACGGGCTTCTGAATAGTACAGTAATAAAAATTGCAAAGAGCATGCAAGTTTTAATGGCTGAAAAAGGAGGAGGAAAAAAAAAAGAAGTGTAATGGAAGCTTCTGCTTACCCGCTTTTGTACCAGCATGTGCAAATCTTGCTATTCTGGTCCATTATATTCAACAATCTTATACTCAGTGGCAGGTGAAATGTCATACCTCGGGGTAAATTTTCACTGCAGTAGGCAGAGAACTTGTCCTTTAAACATCCTTAGTACTAATGGGACATTGATCCAGCAATTTAAACTCCAAGAGATACAAGTGTCTCATGTGGGACCATTTTCAAATGTGTTGACATTTTGATTCACAAAATAAGATAGTTTTAGAAACAAATGCAAATTCATTTCATTCTAGGTTTGAGGTCAGCTGGATACTGGAAATGTGCAATGAATGTTTAGTATGCTCATCAACTATCTTTTAATCTCTGTACACTCAAGGGATAAAAATGACATCAGAGAGAGGAAGGACAATTTCTAAAGTTCTCTGTATTAACTAGTGTTATTTTCTCATGGGGCTGAAACCTAAATTCACCTACTGCACTTGCAATATTAGTGTCTAGGGCAAAAGGAGGTCTGGAATAAGGGACCAAATTTCAGTGACCTCTGAAAATATGCCTTTCAGACAATCGGATATGCTTTCATCTCCGAAGAGTTGTGATCCTGCTAAGATCTCCCGGGGAAGTTGTCAGTGTTTTACTGATGTCAGTGAAATTCACAGTAGGGCTGGAGCCTATCAAAATAGTGCAGGAAAGAAAACAAAACAAAGTAAAAACATACCAAGAGAGGGTAGCTTAATTTGTTCCCAGGCCAATGCTCTGTCTGCTCTTCCATCTCAGAAACTATTCAGCACACTATGAGAAAAATGATCTAAACAAATATTTAGAACACACCCACAACTGCCTGACAGATAATGAGTAGGTCAAACCTTAAGGGAACACAGCAAAGCCTGAATGTTGGTCCTCCTCATCCTGCAGAAGAGCGTAAGGCAGATATGGAGCAACTGGAGAAAGATCAGCTTGGCAAGTTGGTGGGTCTGAGCTGGATGTGAACTACCATGACCTGCCCTTGGACCAAGACTTGGAGGACACTGCCATGGCTGCAGGCAGGGCATTGGGGGCAGAAACATGGTTCATCTTCCTCCTGTCCCCCTGTGCTTGAGAAGGTGGTGCAGCTCCCAGCAGAGGGGAGTGAAAAGGGATCTGCTCCCTGTGCTGAAGCCCATCAGGCAGGGCCAGCAGGGGCTGGCTCTGGTTTCCCCCAGAAGCAAGGAAACCTCTAACTTCCCCCAAAAGCTCCCCCAGCAGCAGGGCTGACGAGAAGCTGAGGTGCACTGGACACATGGGTAGTAATGGGGATGAGGAGTGTGTTATTCCACAGGGGGATTTCACAGGAAGCTCACAGCTCCTTTTGAGGGGATATGAGCATCCTCTGCTGCAGAAACCCCAGCTGGTGAATGTCACATGACAGGGGGAGCATGAGGGCTCAGATCATCTCGTTCATGAGGAACTAGGGGAGGAGAACAAATGCAGGGGAAATTCCTCACCGAAGTCCCCCTGCAGAGCAGCCCCTGCCCTTCCCCTTCCCCTGCAGGGCTGGTGCAGATGGGCTTGCAGTTCTGGGAGCTGCTGTCCAGGGGAAGTTACACCAATTTGGGCACTGACTGAGAACGCGACTTCCCTCTCAGACACACGTACAGCAGTGCCTAACAGAGCTAAGAGGAAGAAGAATAGCCCAGATGCTGTGCAACATGCAAATATCTGTATTCAGCTCTATGAAAACTGCCCAGGAACAGCTCCAAACCCACACAACACTGGGCAATGTGCTGATAGGCCATGATCTGTTTGGTGGCCTTGGATCAGATGGTCCTCTCCAAGGGCTCTGGATAAGTACTCCAGCCTGCCAGTGGGCTTAGTGGGCACACAAGGTTTTCCAGATTAGTCCTTTTCAATGTGCTTGCTCAAACATAGTATTCTCCTTCTGGGCCCCTGCTCTCCTTTCTTGCTTCTTCAAACTGACTGATGTCTGCAGGAGTCTGCAGGGGGAAGAATTTACAGGTCCTGTCCCAGCTATGTGATCTCCTGGAGCCCTGTGCAAAAGCATGTGGGGTGGTAGAGTGACCACCCAGGTGGCCTTTTCCCACAGAACAAGAGTTCTGAGTACAGCCACCAAGTGCTTCTCACATCAGGTAGTTTATTTTTTAAGAACAAGGTGACAGACCAAACAGAACCTCAACAAGTTTTTGGTATGAACAGCAGCTACAGGTCCTGGGTGCATTCATACCTTAATGCATAAATGTATTTTAGAGGTGTTGCAATTCATGTTATGTCCAGGCATGCAAGGGAGTAGCAGCAGACCTAGAACAGGTGCAAGTGGACCCAAAGCAGGTTTTGCTCTATAAATGCAGTTATAGTAACATTGGTAACCAGGATGTATCGGCAGCAGATCCTTGGCACAAGAAGTCCTGGTATAAGATTTGCAAGTTGGAGGCACTCCTAAAACCATCTCCTTTCAAGGCAGTAATCCTGGGAAAGCAACATGGTCCCAGTCCTTAAATAGAGATGGCAGTGGCTTCTTCATTCACATCTGATGGATTGCTGTAGGCCATTGCCAGTGATATCTGTGATACTCAGAGTGCACTGACAAGAGAACATTAACACATACAATAAATATTTCTTAATGCTTCAATGTAAGCAGGATGCCTGACTGACCCCGTAAAGCACAGAAGAAAGTATTTGGTCATCACTGTGTCCTTCAGTAAGAGTTAGGATTCACAGGCAGGAGCACCTGCCCTCCTCAGTTCTGGGATTGCCAGAAGAGTTCTGGGAATCAGGCTTGTATTCTTTACCTATGAATTTTGTTGACTAGTCCAGACCCACTACCATGGAAGCCGAAATCATCCCCGGAGCTTGCAGACTGCAGAGATACTGCCCATCACACTCTGTCTCTATGTCTCTGGCAAGACACTGAGCTGGAGGGAACATAAATCATCCATCACGTAACTGCCCCAATGCCAGCAGCTGTCCTCTCCCAGGAGACGCTGCTGGGTGAGGCCTGCAGAGACAGCCTCAGTTGTCCCTGCATGGAGTAGGTCAGAGGACGTGCAACCCAGGGAAACAAGCCAACTTCCGGTTTTCTGTGGCTTTTCCCATTTGGGGATGGTCCCTGTCCCTTGCCTGAAGCAGCCCAGGCACCTCACAAGCCTCCAGTACAACCACTGCCAGAGGCAGTTCAGGGCAGCAATGTGCCTGACGCAGTCCAGCCCTCCCTGTTTTTGAACCTGCATGCTCTGGTCAGGAGCATGGTGCAAGGAGCCTGAATCCAGCCCTGCCACCCAGGGTGAAGCTCTGCAGCCACCCCTGGCTGCTGGCAGCCAAACCAGAGCCCTCTCTTGTGCTGTTACAGGAGGGAGGTCACCAGTTTAACCGCACTGGAGCAACGCCAGACCTTTGAGTAAACTTTTCAAAGCTGCACTAAGGCATTGTTTAATTTTGATTTCCAAGTGACCTCTGATTCCTCTGGATATGCTCGGGGTGGAAGAACATTCACTCCCAGGAGTTTGACTCTGGCAGTGGGCACAGGGCCTAGCACGGCAGTTCCCAGGGAAGGGGGGAGAGAGGTGAAGTCTCTTGCTGTTCTCCCTCCCTCAAATACATCACTCCACCAATCTACTGCACACTTTCACTTGCACCAATAAACCTGTTTGCATGGGTCATGCTGCTAAAGAAAATGCTGCCAGGATGTGAGATGAAAAATAGTCTGCAAAGAACCAAACCACCTGAGAGTTATTGTAGTGAGGTGAATAATTCAGCAACTGGTTTTTACTGCAGCACTGTTAACAGAAACACAATTACAGAAGAGGAAAGTAAACCACGGCTGGGAAGAGGAAACAAGTGCCTTGGGGGCTCCTGTCTCACAGAGGAAATGGTGGGTGGATCCGGGCCCCAGTGTGGGGCTCAGACCACATCCAGGGCTCTGACAACAAGTGACCTTAGCATGATGCATCTGAAGCCGCATTCACAGCAGTTGAGTGAAGAAATTCGTGTGGTAAGAATGCTCTGGCTGTTGCTAACACTTCACAGTGCTACAGTGCAGAAAGTAGCACTCAGTATTGGCACAAGGTTAGTGGCACCTGCACAGCTTTCTGCTGACTGGTGACTGAGCCCTGCGGGGAAGTGAAGCTGCAAGGACAAGAGTGGGACAAGGCGAAGGAAGTGTGAACTGCAAACCTCTGATTGCCTTGCTCAGCACTAGATGAATGTTATTTCTCTGCTGGTTTGCACAGCCACAGACAGGCCTGTTCCTACTAATTTTAGCCCTTGCCTAATTTAAAAACTACAGACATGTTATTTTCATCGTGGTATTTTTTCCTCTTTTTAACAGGTTGTAAGCTGCCAGATGCATACCGTGTGCTTAAGAAATTGGTGCTGTCCAAGGGGAGGTGAGAAACCTTTTGTTAAAAATAAGAAGCAGACAGAATGAAATTGCACATTAAAACTTGGAGCTATCACAAGTGCCACCTCAGCTGCCTGTGCTGGGCTGAGGGCCTCTGGCCCGGCTGCAGTGTGCTCTGGAGATGCATCTTCCTTGACCCTTAGAGGTCCCAGCCCAGCACACCTGCTGTCTCCCAGCTGAGCACACGCAGAGGTTGTGCTGTGCCCCATCATGAGCACACACATAAAACCATCTGCATTCTCTGCCTTCAGTCCCTCCACCCGCACACCCACCCTGCTTACAAGTGTTTGCTCCTGCCGCCCAAAAATACACCTGCATCCAGACCTCCTCTCCCTGCCACTGTGCCTTTCCCCTGACATGGGCAAGCACATTCTCCTGCCTCTGCTTCTCCTCTCACACCTGGATCTGTCGCCCATCTCCCACAGAGGTGAACAGTAGATGAAGTGCTGAGCCTGCCCGCAGTGGGAGGCAACCCTGCGCTAGAAATGGGTGTGAAAAAGTGGTGAAATGAGGAAACATTTGTGAGAGGAAGTGAGTGGGTGAAGGGAAAAGCCTGGAGTGAACAAAAATCAACAAATAACACATTGAAACTTGAGCTCTGAGTGCTCAGGGTGGGTAAAAGTACACTGAAATACTAAAAAAAAGAACACATAAATTACTAACAGAATGCAAGTATTCTAAGCTAACATACACCTCATGTATGCTAGGGAACAAAGTACTGAAAATAAAGAGGAGGCTCAAAATAAAGAAGACGTTTCAAGATCCAATGCCTTAACAGCAGCATAGGTAGCTCCAGTGAGGGTGGGCAGTGGAGGCAGCAGACCATGCACATGCACCTTACTGGGTCTAGGTTACTGGATCTCAAAGTCCAAATGGATTGATGGTCTCACAAACCAGACACAGATTTTAGCAGTTGTTGACAGATTGCATGCACCTGCAAATTTTAATTTAGTACTTTCAAGTAAAGCATTTGAAGGATATTAAAAAAAATAATAAAAAAAAAGAACTGTTATTTTAGAACAATCAAAATGGAAGCCCGGCTCTGTTGTTTCTGATACAGCACTAGTTTTTCAGTTAAGATTTTTTCCTGACAGATGTAGCAGTGTAGAGACCTAGGAACACAATTCCCAGTTTTTCAGCCTATTACTCTTGCTTTCTTGACCTGTAAACCCTTCCTTCCTTCTCTAGCCTTGCAGAGCAAGATTGATGGTGCGCCATCAATCAGTATCCATCAGTAACACACCAAAGAAGACCTTGTTTTTCCTCCTTAGAGGCCAATGAACTTGGCCCAAAGGGGCTGTACCAGAAGACAGTCAGTTTTGCCCTCTGAGAATCAGCCCATGCAACCACAGCTCCTGCTGGTGAGAAGTTACTCAGACAAGTCCCTCCTCTAACCACTCACCCAGTAGGTTGGTTTCATCCCAGCTTGCTGCCACGGTCATGGGGAATGAACGACAGACAGGTAAACAGCTATTATGGCATGCACAGAAAACCGGCCAGTTTTAGTTGCATCTCATTTTCCTTCCCATGCATTTCAAACCAGTCTGTTCCATAGGGATCCTCAGAAGAGGGTCCTTTCCACACATAGTAAGACTGCCCATAGCACTTCCATTTTAAGAGAAAAGCAAAAGTAATCTGAGAGTTGTTTGTATATTATTCCCCAGCTTTGTCAGTGGGGGAGCCCAAAAGTACTCACTCGGCATGAGACCGCTCCCTCTGGGGCTGCGGCGAGCGAGCACTCTTGGAAAGCCAGCAGTGCATCTGTGCCACGGGTTACAGTGATTGCTACTGACAGGTTCTTCATGGTATCACAACAAATTAGGTCACAGATTAGATTTTCATAGCACAGATTACAACTTGTGTCTACATCTTTTTCTTAAACAGAGAGGGTTGTGGTGAGGAGGTTTGACCTCAAGACTGGGAACAAGGCAGATGCTTGGGACTGGGGGGGGGTCCTATTTCTGGTTGAGAAAAAGACTGTCTTAGCAAGACTCAGATAAAATTCCTAGTTTTCTACTGTAGGCAGAAGACTTGATATTTTTCCCTTTCTATCCAGCAAGCCTTTGGTAAATAATGAGTTTGTTCACTAGATACCCTGGGGTAGATCTTACAGCATTGTTGCAAAACAGATAGCAAACCCATCTCTAGAAAGAAATTTTACAAAAAAAGGCATTTTTGATGATATAAAAGCAGATTGCACCACCTGAAAAACTGCTGGGAATGGAAACCAAAGCTGCGTATTAGACTTATCCCACCTATTACCACAAGGTCACACATACACTCATTTTGAGGATCTCTACTGCAGAAAGATCTCAAGAGAATAAATTCAAGTGTGCAGTATTTGTTTTAAAATATACCCAGCAAGGACAGTAATAGAACTCAAGCACACCAAAAAAAGAAAAAAAAATTAAAAAAAAAAAAAATTCCAAGCTGTATCAAGCTCCACACAGAGCATCACAGAACAAAGGTTTCCAACAGCTGAGTAACTGCAGACACTGTGCAAAATGATTCCTACCCACTGCGAGATACAGCCCTGCTGCAGATTTGAAAACCAGCTCCAGCAACTGTGTTCCAGCAGACTGTCAGGGCTGTGTTCTGCTCCCAGCCACCTCCTCCCTCAGAGCTGAGCTGCTGCTGGGGAGAAAAGCCACCTGGGAGCCAGCTAGCTGGATTCAGCTCCCAATGGAACCATGCAGGTCTGCATGGAGGCAGTGAGTGAGCCGATAAGCAAGCTCGCAGCCATGATAAGCACTAAAGGAAAACCGATCAGGACGATGATCAGGACGACAGGTCTTGGACTGAACTAACCTCAGAGACAAGCCTTTCTAAGTCAGGGTGGAGAGAGCAATGCAGGAATGACCTTCAACTTACAGAAACAGTCCTGATACCCACAATGGGATCACCTCTGTGCTTGGGTGGCCCAGAGACCCACATTTGCTCTTGAGGGAGCCTCTGGAGCATGTACTTACTCAACCAGAGCAGGTCTGCTTATAACTGCTGGCAGACCAACCTGTAGTGTCTAATCAAGCCCTTGAGGCTGTCTGTGGCCAAGGGACACAGCCTGTGTTCCTGTTCCCAGGGCAGCAAGAGGAGCACATGATGCTGTGCCTGTGCCCTATCTGCAGGTTTAGACAGGCTGGTGCGCAGCACCCTCCACTCCACCACGCCAGCCCAGCCACTCCATCCAGCTGCCAACACTGCTGGCCTGAATCATCACGGCTGTGCCTCCAGCTCTGAAACAATCTCGCACGTCACTTCAGCAGTTTTTCACAGGAAATATGCTTTTACTTTCAAAATACTCTGGGCCTTGTTCTCCTCCAACAAGCACAGGAAGTATCTCAAATACCAGTCTTTATTTTTGTGAGCCATTATGTATCCTCTGATACCTTTGAGTACAAAGAAATAAATAGTAGTTGAGAGTGGCTGTGCCCTTCCATGCTCAGAGGCAGCATTAACATTTTAACTCCCCTCAGTGCATCAGCTTCTCCCAGCGCTCTTGCTGGGCATACTCACATTGAGAGGCACGGAATGAGGCCTAATAATTTTTTCCTCAAGCCTGAGCTGTGCTATGCCAGTTATTGAAAATCCATGGCACATGCTCTTTGCTGAGCAGTCTGAACTATTGATCTCAGTTAGAGAAAAGGATGCTCTGGACTTTATTGGAATTGTCTTTAAAAGTTCTGTTGGTACAACTGTTCCTGCTGGATGCTGAGCACTGCCTCAGTCCTGTTCAGAAGATCCTGCATACCAGGGGCTCCTGCTGTGGCTGTGGAGGAAACCACATTACCGACTCTGGGAAAGCAAATGGTGACAACTGTCAGGGAATGCACTAATGAGGCCTTTGGCCTGAGCAGTGCTCCAAGAGAGCAAGAGTGAGTAGCAGGTAGGGACTGCTGTCTGCAACAGCAGCTGGAGAGCATCCTGCTGCCTGGACAGGCACAGGCTTCTGATCCCTGCTGAGCAGGGAACACAGAAGGAGCCACGCAGCCAAATATGGCCTCTCTCTAAGGCAAGATGACCCTGAGCAGCCGCAAGCACTGAAATGACCCAGAGTGTCTGTGTGCACCTGAGAGGGTTCTTCAGAGCACACGTAGGCACCATGAATGCTCCCCTCACTCCCCACAGCATCAGTTCTGGCTTCCTTGACATTAAACAGGTGGCAGCCATTGCCAACCGCGGTTTCAGTCAAGCTTGAAACAAAGAGGACATTAAACTTCCACCAAAATCCCACACCTCTTCAAAGCGCTTCTCAGTTTGGGGTGCAGATGTGGGATTTTGTTTGAATAAAAAAAAGGGTCTTTCTACACATACCTAACAAAGCACTGAATAAACATCATCCTCATGGCTTTTTGGTCTTGTAGATTAAAAATGGTTATTACGGATAAGAGTTCATTTTTAAATGGCAAAAGGGTAGCTCTGCTCTAAATCATACAGCCAGGTAATCTTCACGGTTTAGGGGCTGATCTGTGCTAATTCTTCTGTTTCAGCACTAACCCTTTTGAAACACAACAGCTTGCTCAAGAGAAGGGTAGTTTTCACCCTTCATGATCACAACGCCACCACCATTTCTGCCCAGATGAGGAAGTACCAGATCCCCTAAAGCAGAAGTGCTCACCCTCTCCTCAGCCAGTCCAGCACATTTTTGGCTGCTGGGCTGAACTTTTAGGTAAAAGATTTGCACGAACAAGGACGACTAATAAGTTCTCGGTCTGGCATCTGTACTGGCAGTACAAGAAGCCTCCATCTAACACGGTCCCTCCTGCTCCCAGGGCAGGACGGCCACAAGCAGCACCCATGGCGCACATGACCAAACCATGGCTTCCTCCTGAGGCCGGACAGCCCGGCGTGCTGCTGCTCGGCTTCAACCCGGCAGTGACTGGAGATGGCGTGGGCTGGTGCGAGGGCTGTCACACCGCTCGCTGGATCTGCCACGTCCGTGCCTGGACCCAGGGCACACAGGACCTCCCGTCCCTGGCCTGTCACCCCCCTCGCAGACAGGACCGGATCCGCCTCGGCCCCTCCTGACCCGGGCGGCCTCGCAGCCCCCGTGCCCTGGGGGAAGCAGAGCTGGGCCAGAGCTCCCTCCGGCCGCCCTTGCGCTCTCTCCGCGGCCCCACAGACCACCCGGCGCCGCGGGAGGCGGCC
>VZTN01035873.1:21323-55418 GCA_013400515.1 Erpornis zantholeuca | reverse complement strand
CCCGATCCCCGGTCCCCTCACAAGCTCCCTCCCCGCCGCCCCCGGAGCAGCGGCTGCGGCTCCCCCGGGCAGCCCCCGCGGGGCAGCGGCACACGCCGGGGGTTCACCCCACAGGGCCGGGGGTAAAGGATGGGGCGCAGGTCAGAGCCTTCGCATCAACCCCACATCCATCCCGGGGGGCCAGGAGAGACCCTTCGTGAGGAGCCAGCCATGGCCCTGCCCTCACGGGCTGCTCTGGGCGAGCACGCACGAAACACACACAGCACAGTGGAGCACGGGCGAGGCTCTGCAGCCATGGAAAGGGACCAGCCACATGCCGGAGCACCTTGCAGGCTTAAAATATGTGTAACAAAACCCAGACATCTCCACCAGTCTCCTGGCTGCAGGATCTACTGGAGCTGCCCTGGCCCGAGCAGCACCTGGGGCTGCAGGTTTGCGCCCAGGGAAGGAGTGACATCCTAGGACGGCTGTTGGCAACTGCAAACGCAGGTGTTGGTCCCTGCTATGGTCAAGGCCTGGTTATCCAGCCAGGCAGCCAAGCCACTTCAGTGAGACAGTGTCTATAAGACTAGCTTTGGAGGATCAAAGCAAAAACTCATCAAGGCTTAATTTCTCCTTCAAACCCCAAGAGCTCCTTCAATCTCTGAGCTACACTTAAGAGTCCAGAGCTGTTGTGACATCTCTGAGGCACCTTGCTCTATTTCTTCTTCATCTTGTCCATCCTGTTGATGACTGATGACATCTTGGTTGCAGGAGGAGTGAGGGTCCCCCCAGGACACAGCCTCCCCATCTGCTCCTCAGGAAGCTCTCCCTCCAGCAACAGATGTTCTCCTGCACTAGCAATCCCTTTCAGGAAGGGACAGGGATTAGGTGTGGGTAACATGTCTTAAGGTAATTTCTCTAAATGGCATTTTGCTGCCCAGCTTTACTGTCAGTCACTGACGGGGGGCTGTGATGCTCCAGTTCACTCTGCAGCCCCTGAGGCCTGGGTCTTGCCACAATGGTTACAAGTCCTGTCTTTTGCCCAAAGCAGATGGAGATGTGGGCAGCAGTGAGGCTGGGGTGCTGAGAAGTCACATAGGTATTTGCACCCCTATGCAGAAGTACTACACTTGGTGCCTTCTTTTATATTCCACCTGGCAAGCAGCTAAAGGTCATGGGCAGAGCAGGTGCCTGCTCTACAGACAGAGGGAGGCGATGGCCTCTGGCAGCCCCCATCTAAGTAAACATTACCAGCGGTTACACTTTGCATGATAAACATATAGATGGAACACTGCCATGAGCAAATGAGAGGATCAAATCCTGCTCTCAAGGGTTTTAAAGTAGAGAGGGGTTTTTCACCTCTCTAATTTCTTGTTTTGGTTTTTTTTTTTCCTCTCAAATTTCTCTGCATCCCAACCAGTAAGGGAGAGCAGAAGGAGTTTTGCTGCTGGACCCAGCAGCCTCTCATCCAGACAGACCTGTCTGGGAATATAAGTGCCAAGTTAAAGGATGATCCGTTCCTAAGCAAGGTGACCATTCCAGATCTGCTCCAAGGAGGTAGTGGGGCTGTGCCAGAGCCACATCTAAGAGTGGACCTGGGTCCTGTGTGAGGCTGCAGCCACAGATTGCTCTGGCAGGGCGGCAGCACCTCCTTGCTTACAGCCAAATGGGGAGGTACAGGCCCTTCTGCTCCTTCCCAGGGCCCAACAACTACAGCAGCTACTTGCACAGTGCTGAGCAGATGGTCTCACTGTCCTGCTGCCCTCCCACCTCAAGTGTTGTTTGCTAAGATCTTGCTGCTTCTTCTAGACAAGGAACTTTCACTTCACTAGAATCTCTGCATTACCTTGATGTCTCAGGTAAGAGTATGGGCACCCTAGAGGCAATGCTCACTGGAGAGCTGCTGACTCCTTATGGCTGATCTTCACATCCACAGTGGAGTCATTTATACTCCTTCATAGGTGTCCAAGTTGTGGTTTGTGATGGTCCCCAACTCCCGCTTTTCTCACACCTCTACCTTGTAGCACATGTAGAGCTCAGATTTATTTCTATATTCTGCAAAAGCCTTGGAACTCTCTATCTTCCAGCATCACTTGCTGTCCGTTCACTTCAGATGAAGCTGTTTCTTGGTCTCCAGATGTCCAGACTGTCAAACTTCCCTTTTAAGCAGGCCAGCAGCTCTGTGCACCCTATCAAGGCAGGTTTAGCATTTGTTCTACTGTTTCTTTCTGCAGAGCTTGGCCCAGTTCTTACAGGGAGGACAGAGAGTGAGGAGTATCCTGGGTCACAAATCTGCCCTTCATCCCCATGCTTCTATCCACAGAGGTCAGAACTACTGCAGTGGTCCTGGAATTGTTCCTCGAGGCTTTTTTCCCAGCTCCTGGATGGGTTTCCACACAATAAAAAGTCTCAGCTGAAACGACAGCATGTGGCTGGCTGCAGCTCACTTACTGCTTAGCTACCTGGGGCTCTTGCTTTCCTGCCGACAGTTGTTAAAGTAGAGCTACAGCTCTGAATTCAAACCCTACAGTGAATAAGGGGAAGGCATTTGGATATGTAGATCTGGAGCCATGGATGGGATGGTTTGCTGAACAGACAGGTGATTACAGGCAGTAGAACCTTTACTTGAAAAAAAAAGAAAAAAGTCTGCTTTGTCTTTGAGGTGTTAGAAGCAGCAAGAGGCCACTGATGTCACTAGGTCATTAAGGAAATCTGCAGGCTCCAACAGAAAAACCACGATAAACCCCTGCTTAATCACCAAGCAGCTGCTGGCCTCTTGTGCACATTCAGCTCAAGGTGGCTTGTCTTTCCTTCAGTCTGAAGTTCAGGAGCACATTTCAGTCCTTTCCGATACCTAAGTTTTTTTAATTTTATTTAAAGACTACGAACTCCGGCTCAGAGGGGCTGTTGACACTTAATGTAGCAGGGAGAGATGAAAAACGTTACTTTACTGAACTAGGTTTAAGAGCAGCTTAAGATTTAAGCTAAGTTTACCAGCAGAGGTAGTAAGTTATTCCTGGGCATTCCCTGAGGAAAAGACGAGAAATTAATTAGTTACCAAGAAACAAAGCCTAATGCTACCATTTTGAAGTGAACAAACTTAAATACAATGAAACAACCTCGAATACAGCCATTCTAGAGCAGCTGTGTTTAACTGTTCAGGATTGATGCATCTACTCAATGGGACTGAGAGAGAGAAATCAGGTTCATAATTTCTGGTATTAACTGAGGCACAAAATTATCTTTAAGCCCTGGGGGAAAAAAAATCCCACGTGGAAATGGACCTAGTCCCACACAGCCTTTCAGAGAAGAGCAAAAAAGCACAGGGGGAACAGATTTTTCAACCGGACACTACATAACCAAGGTTAAACTGGTAGGAACAGCATTAATAGAATTAACACTGGATTTAAAGTTCCAGGTAAGCTTAAACCTTGTTCAAAACATTCTTCAGGTGGTGCAGAAAATGACCAATCAGCTTCCCCTCTGCTCTGACAGCTTGGCAGATGTGACAGCTGTCACAAACTGTCCCTCCCTGCCCCCACCATTACAAAAGGACTGGCGCAGACATCCGCCTCGCTGCAGCCGGGAGGATCTGTTCTGTAATTTACAGAGGAACAAGGCAGAGCCTGTACCGTGACACACTATCGTTTTTACTGTTCCCGAACAGCAGCTGACCAGAAGCAGCCAAGACGTGCAGGTTTTGTGCCCGCCGCAGCTCGGGGGGGATTGGGTGCAGCTTAAGCACGAGTTGACAAACAGCACTTAGCTTATCTCAAGAAGAAGCCTGAGCACTCCCTCAGCAGATGACAGAGCGGTAAATCATGTTATGTGTAGCCCTAAAAGTGCCATTAGGACAATTTAGAATAGTTAGTTTGTACTCAATAAGAAAACTGTTGTCTGCAGCTATGCAGAGGAAAACATCTTACAGCTGTGTATGCATTTTGCATCCACCTGAAAAGCCTCCAGCTGTTTCAGAAGGGCTAAAGGGTCTAATAAAAGCATCCCCAAGAGTCTTAAACTCTTAAGGCGAGAAGCTCTCTGTAAGAATATAAGGTCTGAAGCTGAACTTTATTTACTTTGGAACATTTGCTGCTCTGTCATGTTCTGGTTCTACGGCATAGAAAGGTTTCCAGTCTAGGGAGTAAGTGGCATGAAACTATGCAGCAGTGTGGAGCAGGGAAAAATAAAGATGTTTTCCGTTGATGCTCAGGTGAACTATCACATAGAACTAGAGAGTTCTGCTTAGGGGAAGCACCCGAAGACAAGTCAGATATATAGGGTTGAACTGTTTGGTTTTTTTGTTCAGTAGGGAGCTATTTTGGGTTTCATTCTTTGGTATTTAATATTTGCAACCACTTTCATTGGTATAGATTGACAATTTTCTGTTTAATTATGAGCTTTAGGTTTGCCAGGAGAAGAGTAAGGTGACTGAAACTTTGAACAAAGGAGTTCCCTGGGCAAGCATTTGTCTTGTTCTCTCTCTGCTCCAGACAGTATATGAGATATCTACCTCAATTTTGACTTAGGAAAGGAAATCAATACATGTCACTGAAGAACATGTAATACAAGTAGGACAGAGAACTGAGGCTTTTGGAATCAATGTCTCTCTGAATGCTGTTATCTGAAATACTGTGACATGGTAGAAACTGAGCAAGAGCAGAATATTTAACCAGACTGATTCTCCTGCCTCATGTCCATATTTCCCAGCTCCAACCCCCCTGTGTTCAGCCTATGTAGATTTGAAAGCCCCCCAAAAAAGCAAGCAGAATGTTCTGTGATGGTAAGCCATCACATCAGTGCCACAAGTCAGTCTGAAGAAGCTCTCACCACAGCAGTCTCCTAAGCCCTGTGCTGTGGCAGCTACTGTTCTTGATACAAAGCAGATCTGAAAGCTCCATGCTCCAGCTTTTCCTCTGGCTAAAGGATGTTCCTGTTGCTTTCTAGCAATTTCAAGTGACTTGTTCATTTTGGAGTAGCTTTGACAGGAATGGGTCTTAAATGACAAACATCGAAGAACTGAGTCAGGCATGGGGGGAAAATAACCTCTGCAAGCTGGGTCAGACCTGAAATTGTAGGCAACAAAGTCACTCCACCCAGGAAAGGCTAGTACTGCTCCAGTTGGTGTGAGAGCTGCTGTCGGCTTGGGAGATCCTGCCCACGGAGAGTTTGTGGATGGTTCTTTCAACCACAGGCTGCTGTGGAAACAACACAGAGGGGGCTGGGAGCCCACAGAGCCTGCTGAGGCCAGAGAGAAAGCAATCGAAACTCATGGACAAAACAAGTGGTTTGATGCTAACTTTAGTAAGTAAAATTTTCCAGATAAAGGTAATTGCATCCATATTTAACAGCTGTTAAAGAGATACACATTTAATTGCATTATATAAGGAGTGCTTTATATTAAAGAGAAAACATTTCAAGTGTCTTAATTTTTTCTACCTGTTTGGAATCCAGACTTTCTCCCTAGACGATATTCCAGTTGACAAAAAGGGCCTCGTTCAGATATCTGGGATCAACTGAATACATTTATTTAAAAGTAATTTTAAATATTAAAAAAGTAGAAATTAACACATACAGTACTCAAAAACTGTCACATTAAATACATGTGAATAGACATGTGTACTGATGTTTTACCTTAACATTCAATGAGAAGTCAAGATTTTAACTAGTGGCATGACCAGATCTGATTTCTGTACACGTTGATGTACTATGTAATAAAAAAATAAATAGCAACTGTTGTTCAACAGTAAATAAGACATCATCTGCAGAGCAAACTTCCCCCTCTGGGGGCACCTTCCCCTGCCCATTCCCCCAACCCTTTATCAGCTAATTTTCCATAAAGATTTAGACTTTCCAAATACTATGTCATATACAAAATTGCAGACAGTGGCTCATTGAGTTCAAATATAATACTGTACTTAAACTCAATCAATATCATACATTTTCAGATTTCTTATAACCCACAATAAGCCAGAATAAACAGAACTATTGTTCCTGATGGAACGAATTTAATTTTATAAAATGCATATGTATACTATTTTAAAGAGCGTAGAAAAGAATAGACATTTGACTCTACATAATTTTACATGCCTAGGTTTTTTTTATATGATTTGCATTTATCAGTTTATTTCAAGATCACTTAAAAATACAATTGACCACAAAAGTGAATAGGTTTTGTTCTTTAATGCAACTTAAAAACATTGTAGTAATGGATAAAATGGAATGCTAAATAAATGCTAAACCTGACTTCCTTTCCATAAAAACAGAATAAAGTCTGAAATACTGGAGCTGGTAATACTGAAGATTAGATGCCAGCAGGCTCGCTCACTCATTGCATATTTTTTTTTGGAATTCATTTTTTTTTAAATAAATGATAAAACCATTAACAGTTGATAAATGTTTTGCATTTTTTCATGTGGGATTTAAACTGGTATTTGTTTCTAAATTAACCACAAACAGAATTAAATATTCACTGACTACAGTCTTGTAAAACTGTATTAGAAATGAAAGCCCTCAGAAAGTCTGAGATGTGCTTTTATGAAATGAAAATCTTTCCATGCAGCCAAGACAATCTGCTTTGAAATAGCAGCACTAGGTACTGAAGCCAAAATAACATTTAAAGCAATTAATACAAAACTACATATGAAAGTCATGGAACCCGCTATAGACAAACCATGGGAAAAACACAACCGCATGATGTTTCAAAAGATTAAAAATTATGTTGAAAGTGACACAGGAAATGAAATTTTCCAGTAATACATTAAAGTGTTTTCTGGCAATGCAACTTTATACCAACTTTCAAGAAACCTCACGTCAAATGCAGCCTTCCAAAGATTTTCTGAGAAATTAGCTTTTTGACAGTATGTCTGTTACTTCGTGCTTTGGGCTATGACCATTACTGTCACAGTTTGATGAAAACCAGCCTGATCCTTCCAATCTGAGATCTATCATTATCAGCCTGATCAAATGCATGAGAGGTCATCTTAGCTTCCACTTTTTAGAGCATTAAAAATAATTTAAATTTATCCTTATATCACCACTTAAAAATTTTATTTTAGGTAACTAACTTTTAGCAAGGTTGAAGACAGAGGAAAAAAACCCCACAAAATCATTTTTCAAAGAGCCAATTTAGCTATAAACAAATACTGTTGCAAGCTCACATTAAATCTGAATAGCAATTAAGTTAAAATGTTCTTTTCCTCAAATGTAGCTATATGACTACAGTACTACTTTTGTACAAAGGCAGGTTTCAAGTAAGCATCTAAATGCATGCACAATGTCAACAGTTAACATTTGCTACAAACCCTTGGTTACTAAGAATTCAGTGAAAGAAACCAGCAAATTTCACATATATCTACTAAAGAACAATATGACTAATTTTCATTAAAATAAGTTTTTGAATGAAATAAATTTGTAACTTTTTATAGTGAGGTAATATCACAGGGGAACTGCAATCACAGTTTGGCATAGGTCCACGTAATATAAACATGAAATGCTGTATGCACACTGTAAAACATTACTGTTATCTGTAAAGTCAGTGAATATTTGTCTTCATTATCACACTTAACTGAGCACTATATTAAATAAATACCGAAGTGGGTTTCATAGCTGTAAACTGCATACACTTATGAACTGCAGACTGATTTTTAAATTGTCCAAAACCATTCACTCATTCTAACTTTCTGCTAATTGTATATTGAGAATACCAAGTTATTAGGAACAGTCATTTCTGTACAGTTACATGGGTGACAGAGACCCCCTATGTTGGAAAGCTGGCAGTCCACACGTGTGGGACAGCACGGACAGAGATGGAAGTGCTAAATGCCCAGGATGGCTTCAACAAACCTGATAAGGCGTGCCAGGTTCCAAGGCTACCATAACACTGGCAAAGGCAGAATAACACAGTATATTTACAATACAGATAATTCAACCTCATGAGGTGAAACTTAAATGAATTCTTAATTTGTAACAGCAGCTATATATACAATTGTGCACAGGATTACAGGGAGGCAGCAGCGTTCGCTTTTGCTAAAAAGCCCGTCTTGCATGAAGAATGTGCAATGCTCAAGTTTAGGATTTGTTTGTTTTGACTAGTCTGACAGAATGTGCACAAAGGACACTGGAAAGACCCCTTTCCTCTCTGGCTGTCCTTCGATGTGGCCAATCTGCAACACAGGAGAAGAAGGTACATATATAGATGTGCATGTGTACACACAGACTTCACAAAACACATTCATTTCATTCAAAAGAAGCAGAACTGCTCACAGAGCCTCTGCAACCTCTTGGACAGTCTGAAGCAGACCTTAGTTAACATTTGAATTTGTGTAAAGGACCAAAATGAAACTATGCACAAGCATATTATAAATAAGACAAATGAAGCCAATTAAATCTAAAGATAGCAAAACTTAATTTTTTTTAGGAAACTTACATACATCACTGAATTTCAAGAATCTCACCAAAACAGAAGCCTGATTTTCTTTTGTCCAATAGGCCGATTTTCAGTAACATCTCTGAAAACCACTTATCTTAGTTAAGTGAATAAATCCTGAATACCTCACTGAAGGGAATTTTTTGCTACGGTTGTGACTTATGATAGTCTGCATGTTTCACTTAAGGTGATGAAAGCCCAGCTATTTTCTCATTGAATTAGTATGATAGCTAATGATTTAGATGCATACTAGTGTTTATAACAAACCAGAGTGTTGTCTGATTAAGTATCCTTCAGATTCAACTTCCTACATGTTTTACGTAATGATTATTTATAAAGAAATGCCTAATAAATTTATTCAAAGAGATAAAAAATATTTTATATGAACTTCCCATGTTTAAAATGCATAATTATAAACAACTGTTGAATGGCACTGGAGCAGCAGTCCTGACTGACCACATAACCCTCTTCTCACCCTGCTACAGTGCTGCTCACTACTTTTGGAATAATGGTGTACCTTCCTTCCTCTTCCACAAGCTTACAAAATGGGAAGAGGAAACATACAGGGCTGGCCATTTCCTCTTGGAGAGCCAAAGTTTAGAAGCATATGAGTCAACAGCCCTCGTTTCCCTTCTCAGAAACGCTCAGACTGGGGCGCTTCATGGGACTTGTTGGGCATATCCCCAAGGGGCTTAAAAAGCCACTTCACAAAACAGATCCAGCAAGGACTGCAGCAGACATCAGGGACTGGGTGATATGGGCAACACAGCCACTTCTCACTGGGCACTGCTCTTTTGATACCAGCTTTTCAGTTGAAAATCTTCCATGCTTAAATGATGAGTGAGAGGAAAATGTAGCTGGAAACAAAACAGCAAAGGTTGTGCTGCACTCAGATTAGGATATCACAGGCAGCATTGCAATTAGAATTTGTTTTAGTCAAATGAAATCTGTCTCATCCCCAGCGATAATTCTTTGGCAGGGAAATATGATGTAGCAGGGCTTTAGGGACATGAGCTGGATTATCAAGAAAGGCTAGAGCCTTCACATGGGGTTGAGAAAAAATTGGGTGTTAGCACTTGAACAATAGGCAGTCCATAATAGGGGAAGTATGGCAAGAAACAGGGACATGAGAGGGAAGAAGGGAAAGAAGATGTTATCTGCCCCTCATGTAAGGAGAAAACCATCAGCTTATAGCACCAATTACAAACTATTCTTTAGATTTCCAGGAACCCCTGTAGTTATAACTTAACATTTTGGGTGAACTGAAGATAATTACATATCTCATTTTCATGGAGCGTGTAAGTTCATTAAATGGAGTAAGAATCACCACTTCTTCACTTAATGAAAGGCTGTGTGCATTATAGAGAGGGACATGTGTAAATTTGTGCTGTATGAGGCAGCAATAAAGCCAAACCTAGTGGGGATGGTTCTAACAGACTCTCTCTCGCAGATGAAAGGGGTTTTCTCTAATAGAAGTTTCAGGGCTGGCTGTTAGCTCAACAAAAAGAAACAAAAACAAAAAAAGCAAAGCAAAGCAAAAGCCAGATAAAACACACCACCTACAAATAAAAAGAAACCCTCCACATTTGGAAAAAGAAGCTTTCCTATAAAAGTCATAAAGAAGTTATGCAGAACTATAAAAGGGAAAGATACATACCCACCACTCCTGGTCCTCTTCACCAGTTACAATAATTACTTCTCCTTCAACAAATGTGAGTTCATCATCATTATCTGCCTGACAGTCATAAATGGTCTTCACTCTCCTAACTTTGTTTTTCCCCTAAAAATAGAATGAAGTTTGAGATGAAGGACAGGAGAAATAGAGAAAAAATATATATTATATGAATTTTGCCTTTTACTTGTGTTTTGTTTTACAAGAAATCGAAGACTATAAATTACTTTCCCTGCAACTTGGAATATAGAAATCCAAAACCTCTGCTTCCACAAAGATATTAAAAAAATAAAATAAAAAGTTACCTACACAGGTGTAGGTTTTATTTTTCTTAACATTCAGAACTCCCAGCAGAACTTAATGTGTAGTGCTTAACATGTAGCCCTTAAGAGGGCTTAAGTAACCTCTGCTTCCTCTGGTGAAGAAAGTTTAAATAATGTCTTTACATTGTTCTTGTCTACAAACATTCTTTCTCCTTTAATACATACTTTATCTAAAAAAACACCATGAACAGAAAATTAAATCCAATCTCCTCTGAATATTCCAACAGAGGTAAGGACTGAGGAAAATGCTGCATTGAAATCTCAGTATTCCTTACAGCTTTGGTTTTGGATCTAGTGCAAAAATACAGTGTCCTTTGATTTCAAATCTGCTTACAGGACTGGAAATTATTTTTTTAGCAATTTTTCCATCCAAATGTTAGCAATTTCTTACTAAAATTACCTTAATGTCAGATGGCAGTACTATTTTCTGATGATAATTCACACTAGATATTCTCACAGCTCTACCATTCTGAGTCCAAGTATTTTCTAGGTCATACTTTGCTGCATACTGCTAATTCATATGAAAAAAGCCTCGGCCACGGACTCCTCCCTAAACATATGTTCCTTATGGCAAGGAAGATGACTTAAATTATTTTGAAATTGAGTAAGTAAGCAATATTCACAGCAAAACACTCTTGCTACTTTATATTCCTGTATTTTCATACCCACACCTCTTCAAAACCTACAGTTACTTCTCTTAACAGAAGTAATCAGATAACAAGAATGCAAAAACCCAAGAAGAGCAGAAGGAGATGAGAAGCAGAAGGACTATGAAGGGAAAAGTCAGCAGGTTTAGAGGAACTTGAGCCAAAACTAACTTCACAGAGGAAATTTCCTAGGGAGTCTTCTCTTTGCTGTTACCTACCCACTTGAAATTCCTCCATGTTTTGGCAAAAAAAAATCCCTGCAGCTAAACAGCAGAACAGACACTGAAAAAAGCACTCACACTAAACTCAAAAAACCCAGAAAAATAACAATTATAGGGGGATTTAAGGGAGAAAACAGTTAACACAACATAAAACTAAAAAAATACCCCATACTCAAGAGAAATGAACAGAAATACCTGAAGTTCATATGAGATCAAGGGGTTGTTTTTACAGCAAAGGTTTGCTGTAAAAGAAATGCTTCCTCTCTTTTTAAAATATATTCATATAATTTAAACAAAAATTTTATGTAGCACTAGGGACTGGAATTCAATAGGAATGGGTACTTGGGGGTAGTTCTAGCTTTCAACTCCAGAGAACATTTACAAATCAAGAGCACTCCCTCACAATCAATCCTCCAGTGATGAAGGGAAGCAACTACTTCTGCAAGGTAAAAATTGTCCTGTTTAATAAAGAGAATAAATACATTTACATTCCACTGAACTTGGAAAACTGTATGGAACTCAGCTTGTAAGAGCACGTAAAAAATTATGGGAATTACGCTGGTTCTGTCAGATTTTAACATTTTATTCCTTTTATGGAGAGCAGCAAAAAGCATCATTCAAGCCCAAGGTGTATTTAATCGTGGGAAGGTATAAAAAAGGATGGAAATGTAGAGAGCACATATGTTCCAGAACATATTTTCTTCATGTTCCAGAACAGTTTGTGGCACTGGTGTGTAAAGAAATGGAAGCAATTCCAAGAAATGTAATCTGTGACTGAAAAACAAATACCCCCCACCAACTCCCTGTACCCAACAAGTGCTTATTAACAAGAGATTTTATGCTTAAGACTGAACAATAATGAGATGCTGTGATCATTAATAATCCAACCATGCTCTTATTTACATTCAACACTTTTTTTTTCTTTAAAAATAAGTATTTTGTCTCCTTTATAGAAACCACCACACACACACATACAAGAACACTCAAGTGCTCAGTGTGATTTCAGAAACAATCAGTGCAAGTTTTGTTTCACTAAAAATAACCTTTCAAATCCTTATAAATTATCAGCATTGAAATTTTAAAATTATATTTCTGAACAATTAATTTTCTTAAACTTCCAATAAAAAATCTATGCTTCTCTGTTTAGTGGCTAAATAGTCAAGCCCAAGAGAGAGGTGCCCACAAGTACTGTGGCTGCTGTTGAGGGTCTCACTGCTCACTGGCATGAAGCATTTCACCAGCTTTGTGGAAAGGATACAGCCAGAGGATGAAAATGGAGGCAAGATACCTCCAAAGAAGAATTGTTGCATGTTATTACTTGAACAAAAAAAGGCTGCACTGAACAAGAAAAAATNATATAATAGTTCCAATCACTGCACAACAGTGGAACTATTTAATTTACTGCACATGTGAAAATGGCTGAGTTTGGAGAACAAAGAACCTTTCCTCAGAATTTTTCTGTATACAGTAGGGTGACAGTTTAAAAAAAGCAAAATGTAACCAAACCAAACCAGTAATCCATTATTTGCTTTTTTTTCTTCTTTAATAAAGTGACAAGTAGCTGAGAATGACTAGCATCACTTGCCTGCTTATATTTAAAAGTACATAAGTAAACAAACAGTTTTTGATCAGATCCCTGTAATATTTAAATTCCAGAACACTCAGGAAGCCCAAGCAACATCCCTTGTTGTTCTCAGTCCAGACAGGAACTTACAGGCAAGTCCATGCCAGAAGCCAAGCAGAATGATGGCTCCAGAGGGCTCTTCCTCAGACAAGCACAAGGCAGAAACTCACCCTCTGCTTTCACTGTTTCACTAGAACAAAGCCTTATTTCCTTTTTACCTAAGTGCTTTGCATAGCCAATCTGACAAACAAAGCCATCTCCCTTTTGATGTATTCTTCATGATGAAGATCTTAAGAGAGCTCTGGAGTTTCATAGTTATCTCAATCTACCTAGGCATTAAGAATCCTCTACTGGAAATTGCACTGGTTAACAAGATTAACAGCAAGTTGAACTGGGGGGTAGAATCAAGTTAAAGTTCCAGCTCTGCTGCTACACACCACACAGCAATGTCAATTTTGCCACTTCATCAATACATCTGAACCTACATCTCAACCACCTCAGTACATCAACATTAAATATTCACAACAGGAACATTTACTACTTTGTCACAGTTGGCTTTACTTTAAATTTTACATCTTCTGACAACAGGTGCTAACATCCCTTCTTAAAGCTTACAAAAGTCAAATATATAAATATTCTAGCACTCTATGGCACACAGACCTGTGAGCAAAGGCAACAGAGAAAACCATCAATTCATTCAGAGTTGTGATTGGCATAGGTAAAATAAATAAATCAATCAATCAATCAAACAAATCTGAATACACTGTCATGCTCCCAAGGTTATTGTTTTATGTTGCAAGTATTTGTTTCAGCATGCGGGAGGCCTTGTAACCTCCCAACATTTGCTGAAGCTGCTTTGGAGCACAAAAAGAGCCCCTCATTCCTCACCCCAGCCCATAGCCTTGTGTGCATAGCTCAAGGGTGCACAGAAAGTCCTACAGTAACTTCAAAGCCTTCCACGGATACTTCCAAGGAGCTGGAGTAATACCTACCATATTTATTTTCCTGGGAAGTGGCACAGGGGTTTCTGGCAGGGTGTGTGTTATGTCATTAGACTCTTCAGATGCTTGCCTTTGGACGGTGTCTCTGGATTGTACATTTGGTGAAAGATCTATGGAGTGAGATTTTTGATTTGCCTCTGAGGGCTGAGGCTTCGGTGCTGCTTCTCCACCTTGAGTTTTAGCCAATAGCTCTCCTAGCTGAGGTTTTGGAGGAAGGTCCTTCATTTGTGGCTTTGGAGGCAAGTCTCCAAGCTGTGGTTTTGGAGGCAAGTCTCCTAGCTGAGGCTTTGGGGGTAGCTCTCCAGGCTTTGGGGGTAAGTCTCCCACTTGAGGTTTCTGAGTTAATTCCAGAGGCAGAGGCTTTGGGGGCAAGTCTCCAGGCTGTGGTTTCTGTGGTATATCAATGGACAGTGAGGGCTTCTGAAACATTTCCATGTGCTGATGGGATTTATCTATTGAAAGATGATGACTGGTTTCTATTTTTCTTAGTGCCACTAAAACAAAAGAGGAAAACAATGTTTTTCACAATTTTAATATTTTAATATTGAAGAAGTTAGGCATATATCAAAACTGCAATTGTGCTAATGATCACACAGTCACTGAATCCCATAACTGCCCAAAAGTCCTCTTAGTCTATGACAAAAGCAAGATAATACAACTTTACTTAATCCTCGTTCACTGAGGTCTCATTTAATTGCTCCTCCTGGAGGCCAGCAGTGCTTATTCCAACAGCTATTAGATGTCAATTCATTGATTATCTACTTAAATTGAAATAAAGTGATCATTTTTTGGACCTAAACCAAAAAAAGTATGAAATATAATAAAAGACTTTGCAAACCACCTATACATGGCCCAACTGATGTGACTGTAACAAAATTACTTTTTAATGACAATTATTCACATATACAGTTAAATTCCTTACAAAAAACCACCTTACTGTCAGGATTAGTACTTGTAAAATATCTTAGAAGAGAGAAAATGAGCACATATATCTATGCAGTGTATAGAATATACTGTACTGTAGACATTCAAACTAAAACTAAGAAAAAATGAATTATTGTATATATTTACAATTAAGTAAAGATAAAAAGTTCTCAAATGTGTATTTTGCAGATTGGATGTAAAGAAATTTAAATTAGATTTTCAAATAGTTCTCTTTGTCAGCGTCACATATTGATTCTACCGCTAAGCTCCCTAAGAAAACTCAGCTGAAATTTGCCTCAAGAACAAAACCATTAGTGTACACAAAAAAACACAACCCACAACATCCTAAACCAAATAACCCTAATGTTAAAACAGTAAGGGGTGACAGGAGAGAAAAAAATTACAACCTAATGAAAGTAACACATTTTGACTAGAAGGAACAATTCCCTATTGCATTCAGCATTACTTTAGTACTGTATTCTACCAGCCAAAAAGGGTGCCTGACACTTGACCATGAAAGCAACAACATTCCCTTTGGGTATCAGCCACTGCAGTAACACTTCCATGATATATTTATGGTTACTTATACCAAAATAATAATAATTAAAAACCCCATTTGCACAATTTCCATGAAAGAAATTGTATAATTATTATCAGATGTCTCGTTTTAAGAAATGTCTGTGTTGATCCCTGTATATGGCTCTGTGTCCTAGGCTTACCTGGTAGCAAATGTACACACACTGATCATCCACATGGGTTTGAGATGTAAGTAAGTGATTTGAAAAACCCTGATAGAAGCCCTTATCAAAGTGCTTTGATTTGGCCTTTCTTAAATTTTCACCTATATCATTCAAATCAAGGAAGTGTTGACTTCCTTCACAGTGCCACCCTAGCACATCACTGATGTCTCTTTCAAAAGATGATACCATGTCAGAATAATTGTAATTTAATGAAGCTGAAATTTTACATTTGCTTTTTCTATTACAAATGATTTGACTCTCAATGTCAGATACCTAGCTTCAGAATCTTGGACAAGCAGCATTTCCTGATTTTCAGGCCCTATTGTGATCATCCACTCATACAGATATAACATATTTTTGATGTATTCTGTATTCAGACAGAGCTACAAAGTAGGTCTACTTTCTCCTTTGTAGTCAATTGATGCAACAACACAAAAAACCTAAATAAAACCTGCTGTGTGAGTTTAAAGAGATTAGAAATAAACATTTCTAAAAGAAAGGTGTTCCCTGGGATGATGGTCTCAGCAAGTTTGTCACTGATATATAAATGAGCATGTAACAGTACCTGATTCTTTCCAAAGTATTGCACTGACCATACCCCTGATTGCCAGAACATGACACAGATACAGTTTGCCCCAGTGTATCAAGAAATTTGACTTAGAGATATTAGGAAAAAAAAAATACCAACTAGAGTGGTCTAGGATAGAAGTCCTGAGAAGTTATCCATGGAGTTACTCAAAATGTGACTAGACATGGCCTTGAGCAATCTGCTTTCATGGCAGAAATTTGGCCCTGCTCCAAGTGCTGGACTGGACCACAAGACCTCCTGAGGTCTCACCCAGCTTCAATTAGTTCATGATTTTTTTTCCTCCATAGGTGTATTTTTTTCAGTTCAATAAAAGCCTTCCCCATCTTCCAAAATCCTTTCTGTCTTGTGAAGCTTTCATGGTTTGTGGCATTTTAGAAATCAAAGTTCTGCTGAAAAGATCCATATATTTAAAACAAGTATCTACTTTCACCCACACTTAAAAGATGCCATTATGAGAATAACCACAAAGAGATCTCTTACCTTTCTGAGGTAGTTTGGGAAGAACTCTAGGGCCAAGTGCAGTCTTTGCAGTCCCAGTGCTAAATCAACAGATATGAATTATTAGTGCTTACAACTCCTCAAAAATATACTTATTTCTCATTTTTCCCCTTTACACATCCATAAATAAAAAAATCCCCCCAAAAATCCACATATATTGTGCTTCTTTTGTATAATCACTTTGCCTGTGGATAAATCCCAAAACTCAAAGCACTGTTAAAAATTAATTTGGGGTTGTTTTCAGAGAAAAAGACATCCAAACCCCACACAAGTGCTATGGGGCAGATATATTCTATGAACTATGGTACATGCAAAACGTACTCTGAAAAAGGTGAAGTTGAAAGACCAACTCTGTGGGCATATTCTGAACTTTAAAGAAAATTTATTCTTCAAAATAATTATGCTGAAACATACAAAACATAATCTGTGCTTTATGTCAGTGAAGTTTTCCAGGACTGAGCCTGTGCCTTGTAGCCTCCTGCACATGTATGATATTGTATCACACACAGACTCTCTGCTGCAGGAGACAAGGTCTCTGCTGCTCCTAGGAAATACTGATGATTGTGGGAAAACAACATGCTTTACTCTGTCAACCTGTATTACACCTGTTAGCTATTCCCATCAAAGTTCTTCCTCTAAAAACACACCTAAGTCACTTTTATAGAAAAAGACTATAGAAAAAGAAATCAAATTGATTTAAGGCATAAAAATTTAACAATAAATAAAAATCAGTATCAGCTCAAAATAATGACTAAAAAACCAAGAAAAAATAAAAGAGTGAGAAAGCTGCCAGAGTACAGAGTCTCCTGCATTAACAGCCTTGATTCTGGTATTGCTTGTCGCTGCAGCCAATGTTTCAAAATGAGCATGATGAAACACTTTTAATTTCTATTTGTTTTTTAAATAGTCAAAATACATCATGACATGAAATTGAAAGAACAGGCAAGCTCAATCTTGATTCAATAAATCACAGAATCATAGAATATCCTGAGTTGGAAGTGGCTCACAAAGCTCAGCGAAGCGAAGCTCCCACCTTGGCCTCTCTCTAATGCCAAGGAGTACGAGGACCACACTTTTACCCTTGTCTGACCAGTACCTAGCACAGGCCCAGTGCTCTGTGCTGTGGAACATCACCACTTTTTCCCTGAATGCCCAGTGCCAGCTGGATGGATTCAGCAAATGTGGGAAGCCAGCTGTGCTACCAACATCAGGTCCCCTGCCTGTCATGACACGGCAGATCACAGTCTGGGGGTGTCCAGAAACTCTTCCTACACATCTTCTGCTGTGCCCTGTTTGAGGTTACACATCCATCCCAAACACTTGTGGTCATGCAAGGCTGTGTGCCTGAGGCAGGTGTTTATTGGAATTACCATGCTCAGGATTTTGGAATCACAGCACAGATAAAGGAGTAGCAAACTCTAAGTGACAGCAATGTATGGCTGTCCTTACTACTCCAGCTATTGAAAACGACACTGGTAATGGACAGACCTGATGAACTATGAGCTAAAAGCAGTTTGTGTTACTGCAGACTGTGTGGCAGCACATAAGCCTGACAGAGTGGAAAACAGCTAAACTGGAAGATTGAGATGAACTCTCTGTCTTACAGAGCCATCTTCAATGCCAGCCTGTACCCAGAGTGACACTGCTGCTACAGGCAGGACACCTCACACTGAAGCAGATAAAATGAAATGCCAGGAGACATAAAAATAAAACTTTTGTCCTGCAGTCTGAGGCAGCATTCCCCAGCTGGGAGAGCACTTCTGTAGGAGCAGCAGATAGATTTGGGTACAAGTCGTTCTGCCCATCCTGCTCAAAGGCTGGATTGTGCATGGACAGCGAGGAACAAAGCGTAGGAGGCTCAATGAAGCCAAAGTATTTGTATGCTAGTAAGGCATGCAGAAAACTAACAAAGAAACATAGCTAGGATTTTATTTCCTATGAAATGCTTTCCTTTTCTAATTTACAAATTAGTTATATTTATTTTTCATCTTTGCCTTCATATATGCAGATTTTACCTTGACTGCTGAGACATCCCCTCAAACTTGTTTGCAGCCTTAGTTGAAGGTGGGCCCAAATCATTACCTGAGGTGAAAAAAAGGACAATTAAAAAACCCAAAACATTAGGATAACTGAAATATAATCAGCTGAGGGTACAATTTAAAGCAAAACATGTATTCCTCTAAGTACCTTCTATACAACATATCTAAAAGATTATTTTCAACTTTATTGTTTATTAATAATTTTGCAGCTGAAGAAGCAGGAGGGACCAAAATAATCCAAGGTGACCTTTCACATAACACATTTTAAAACAAATCACTGGTAGGTTTCATCTCCTGGCGAGGGAAGATTGAATGACATTGCTGTAGGGCATTTGTTTTGAAACAGTGTTTCAATTTTCTCTGTATAGAAGGAGAAAGAGCAGAAAGAGCAGGCCAGTATCAGATAAATTTATCACAATTTTTTATATTTTGCACTATGAGGCACATATTTTTAAAACCACCATGAATTTGATTTTATTCACAAAACATTAAATTTCTAAGGATTGGTGTTTTATCCTATGTAAAAGAACAGCCTTTTCTGATTTAGTGACTAAGTTTGAATATATTCCCATAATCTGCACTTTAGCCATTGATAAAGAAAAGAACCTGGGTATACAGAATTTTGTCAAAAGGCAGCAAAATCCAAACCCAAGTGCTCTGGACTTCTTCAAGCAGAAAGCTTCTCTTCATTAGCCATCACCATTTTCAAGGTATAATGACACCAACTCGTTTGGTTTCCTGCCTTTTCATCCCCCTTTGCCTCTCCTATTACAGTTGTCTTAATCTTAGAACCAGCTTCAACAACCATTAGTAAATTTTGTCATTGAAATAGATGCAAAGTGACATTTAATGATCCAAGAACACAAAATACTCCTCATTCAAAAGAATGACACATTTTTCTAAATACCATTCTTGGCACATTGATGTCTAAATGAAACAGCAGAAAAGTCTCATGCTGTGCCTTGCTAAAAATATTTTTGTGTTTAAAAGTGGTGCAAAAAAGCAGCTAAGGTAAAACAGCAAACATGTAGATCCTATGGATAAAGCAAGGAAAAATATCTCATGGTTGCTATGGAAATACAAAATAATCTGTATGACATTTTTAGAACATCTCTGAATAGTAACTCAATTCGCTTAGACATAAGCAAAGGATTGCTCTGCTTGAAAGTTCAATTAATGCACAGATTAGAAAACAAATGCTGAAATTCAACATAGCAAGAAATATAACAACAAAGAAGAAAGCTTCTGAAAGGAAAAGCAGTGAACATCTGACAATATTCTTAGGCAAAAAACACAAAGGCAGATACAAGAAACTCCCTGTTTTATAAACACAAAATTTAATATTTGCTTAAAAATCCAAATGATCTTTGAAACAAGGTTTTGTACAGATCTCAGCTAAGAAAAATGGGGAGAAGAGGTCCCTCTTCCATCCACTGAAGTTTAGCCTTCCCTGAAAAGCAGTGAAGAGACAGAAAAAGCAATATTCTTCTCTGGCCCTGCTCTGACAAGGTGTTTTACTGCTACAGCTCCTTCATCTTCAACTGCAGACCTGCAACTTTTCCCATATCTTCTTCTTCTTCTGTTGTCTGATGTGTTTAAGTAAAAGCTGGCACTCGCTTAGCATCTAATCCTATCACACTTTTCATCCTAGTGCTCTTTTGGATTTAAATATTTGGGATTTTTTATATTTTTAAAGTCCAAGCTCTTCAAAACGTCTTTATTACCTCTGAAAAAGTACAGGGCTGTTAAAAATCCAGAATAGGAAATATTTTTTTCCATATCCCAGACCTCTGAGAAGTAGAGAACTGATAAGATTCCATTATTTTTATTCCTTGAGAGAAAGTCTTTACTTTTCATTGTACTCTATACTTTTCTTCATATTGAACCCTAGATTAAATCACACATGAGTACTCCATGATATACTACATTTAACTCAATTCGCTGAAAAAAATGGTGCTTTTAGGCTACCAGTTTTTTTATTTTAGGCCAGTAATTGTGTGTTTATACTAGAATAGAGAGGATTCTGTATTAGAGAGATACAAGAAGTGTACAGATGATGTACCTATGTAAACACTGAATACCAGTTTAGAAATTTACAGATTCATGGGAATCCTGGCACTGAGACTAAAATCACAGAAAATTACAGGGGCCTGAGATTTATAGCTATCAAGAGAATTTGACTGCATAGAGGAATGTTTATTCAAAAGAGGAAGAATCTGAGTAGTCTGGAAAATAGTTTCCAAAAAGCATCTGTCAGAAAGGTATCCTGGTAAAAAAAAATTACAAAGCACTGTTTCTCTGTAACTTCTGCTGGTAGAAGGATGCAAACCTATCAGTCTTTGTGTATGTACAGACAACATCACAAAAGCCAAATACATATCAAGACAACACATTCCCACTAGCAAGGTGTGAACAGGTTACAGGAGAGGTGTGGCCCAGAGCCTAAGGAAGAAGCTCCTGTGGCAGCTGTGAGACCTGCCCAGGCACACTGGGGTCTGTGTGCCCCAAAGCTGCATCCCTGCAGCGTGTTCCTGAGCTGGGCACAGCAGCAGCAGGGGAGGGGGCAGAGGCAGAGGCAAAGGCAGAGGAGAGCAGTGGCTGAAGGGCTGGGGTGAGGGCAGAGCCTGGGCAGCTACGGCAGAGAGAGGGAGGCAGTGGAGGAGATTGGATTGGGCCCCAGGGGAGTGTGGAGGATTTTCAGCTTTCTCAAGTGAGACTCGGCTGCAGCAGCCTAGAAGGCAGAGTGACAGAAGATAGAACTGCTGATTTATCTGAGCTGACATTACATCAAGCTGCAATCATTGGAAAGCAAGCACCAGGTAAAAAGAAACCAAAGATCATATATCAGCCATCATAAAGGTTTTCCCCTGCCCTTTCGTTTTGCATTCAAAACTCACCCCAAGGAATTGGGCCCTTATTCTGGGGTCCATGAGGTAGTGGGCTTGGTGGGTCAGAGAGGGTTCTTTTGTGTCCTGGGGGTGGGGGAGGTGGTCTCTTCTTGGAAAGAGTGGAGCTGCCACTAGAGGTTTGAGTGCTTAGAGGGAGGGTTGAAGGTGGGCCTGCAAAATAACAAACAACCTTCTTACAAATACATGTGCATAAACGTCAAAGCAGCACTGAAAAATTCACAGTCAGACCCACAGTGAAGTGCAGCAAAATGCTAAAATAAAAAGACAAGCCATGCCAAAACACTGTTTAGATTAAACAACATGTTCACCACATTTTTAACCATCTCAGCTGTGAGAATATAAGCAATTGACAATAGAATGACACATGAACTTATGTTTAAAAATACAGGATTAATCACGCCAAGATTTCTAATTTTAGGCATTGTTAAAAAAAAAAAAGTAGCACGAAATACTAAAATTAAGTAATATTTAGCACATGGGATTAAAATCGCTGTTAATTTATACCAGAATGAAAGAGCTTTCTATATGTTCTAATATGTGGGGGGGTTTTTTAGCCCTCCAGACCATACAAATTTTGTTAATCAACTGGAAGGCAGGAGGAAATAAATGGAAATATGCAAAAAAATTTTTGTTTCACTTTTCAAAATAGGATTTTTAGGTTGAGGATATTTCCTAAATACATCAAAGTATGCATCCCAAGAGCACTGCAAATTGTTGTACATGGTATGAATAAAATAAACATCAGAGAAGTCCTTTGTGGGACTGAGATTAGATATTTCATGGTAGCATTGCTTATAAAAGCCTACACAGTCACCCCTACCCTTAAACACTTTTATTTCCCTCTGAATTAATGCTGGCACAAGTATTATTCAACACAACACATGTTTTACACAATATGGGAACAGATACAGCTTGAAAGACAAAATAACCCAGAGGGAAGACCAAAGTTTTCCTTAATCAGCTTCACCACTGACCTTCACAAACGTCTCCAGTAAGAAGCTCAAGGAAGCAGAGCAGGGCACAACTGGCAGCAAAGGGACAACTGCTCGAGTCAGCTGCCACCACCGCCCCAAGAAATTACTTGCAACACTTATCTACATTAGTTCTACATCTACAGCAGCTCCAGGGGGGTTGTTGTTGGGGTTGTTAGTTTATAGGATTTGTTGTTTTTATCTTTTTTTAATCTAACCAACAACTACAACTTCACTGCAGTCTTCACTTGTAGTAAGTTTTGCCCATCAGACAGCTTTGCCATCAGTATGGATAAATGCAGAAAATTGACATAAAACTTTAAAAGCAGAGTCTATTTATACCTGAAATTTCAAGTCTATTGTCAGTCTATTTTTTTTTTAGACCTGTAGAACCAGCTTGCCTATTTTTGAAAAGCTACCTTATTTGAACAGTATTTGAGACAAAAACCTTCATTTAGTTATACCCTATCCTGCAGCACATAAAATTAGAGCCTTTAAAAATGTTTATGAATATTCTCTATAGGTAACCTGGAAATGATCGATTCCTTCCCAAATTATTATATATCATAGAAGTATTGAAATCAGTGAAAAATAGTATTTGTTAAAATTACTTAGGTGAAACATTTAACACTGACAAAAATAACTTAAATGATTCTATAAGAATGAATCTGTTTGTCAGATATTTTCAGCAGGTGAACTCCCTCTTTCTTATAAACAGCAAAGAAAAATGTAATAGAACTGACCCTAATGAGTTAATAATTCAATCTGTTCTCTTCCAGATTCAAGCCTGAAAGGCCTTCTGCTGTGCAGGAGAATCTCGCAGCCATAAGCCCAGCAGATAATTTGGGTCTGGCTTAATTAACTGGTTACTTTTGTAAATCAAGTTATATATTTAGCAATTGTTCCTCTCAACTTACTTCCAAGTTCACAAAACCATTAACTGACAAGTAAAATGGCAGAGCATTTAATGATTGTTCCCCAGTTTGCATCCTTACCCTTTCTCATTTTAATTTCTTCCTTGAGCTTAAGTAAGCAAGGTAATTAAAACGGAGCATTGAGATGTTTCTGAAAGCAAAACCAACTTTTCTCATGCTAAATTTTGACTGTCGATCCCTTAAACTCCTGCAAGTTACCAACTCTTTCTTTGCTTTAAGAAATATGAAATCAAAAGTTGTTTCGATTCGTGATGTAACTCCGAGTGTATCTAGGAACGGCGAGAGGGTAGGAATAGTCAGTATCCACTGCTAGCAGTAAGGTTATCGGTAAAGCACGTCGGAAGCTCAGGCGGGCTGTCAGAGCAGCGTCTGTCCCTTGTCCCTTGTCCCTTGTCCCTTGTCCCTTGTCCCTTGTCCCGACTCTCGGCACCGGAGCTCTCCCACTGCCGCAGTGCCGGGACCGGGCAATGTCCCACCGCCCCCCCTGGCGGCGGCTGCGCGCACTGCACCGCGCCCAGCAGGCACCCATCGCCCCACACTGGCTTACGGCCAAAAAATTGGGGAGGAAATGGAAATTGAAATAGTACTGTGCGCTTATTGCAAAAATTAAACTTCAGACACAAAGGAAGATTTGTACTTTTAATTGCCAATAAGAGGAAGAAATCTTCTCTACAAAAATAAACTTTAGTAGAATTAAGAAAGAAAAAAACCCCTTAAAATTATGTTATGTGGGCAATGTTTTAGATTTCACATTAGTTGTATATATCCAGACATAACAGAGGAGTTAAAAAAATATCACTTCATGGCTTTCAGAAGTTCACACGGCGTACAAAAGTCACAGGGAAAAGGTGTTTAAGATATTACAAATCTTACTTTTAGACTCCTAGCATTTGTTTCCATATTAAATGCACTGAAGGAATAAATATGAATACAAAAGTCATACACTAATGATTACATGGCTGAAATACAAAATAACTGATGTTCAAATAAACACAAAAAAAGGAAAACTTCAAAACATCTTTTTAGAAAGAGGCATAAAGTGCCATCATGCTTTGAATAAAAAAAACATGGTGAAAGTTCTTGAATCTAAATCAGTTTATGGGAACAACTAGTAAAATAATATAAGACCTGATGATGTACGAACTGTCTGTACAATTACTATAAAGTACACTGCATCATAGAATCACTTAGGCTGGGAAAGACTTTTCAGATCATCGAGTCAGACACTGCCAAGTCCACCACTAAACCACATCTCTGCTTCTGTCCCTTTGGGATTTCCTTCTAGAGGAAAGTTCTGGAGTCCTTTTAGACTGTCTCCCAGGGGACTCTTGTCAACCAGGCTCCTAAACAAAGTCTGTCCCCTGGAGGTCCAAGGTGGCAGTTCTGCAGATCCTCCTCCTTACTTCTCCAAGAATTTGTGATCCCTGTGCCCCAGATGGCCTCCATCACCCACAAGTCCTTTTCTCTTCACAAGCAGCAGGTCTAGCAGATGCCTTCCCTTGCTGGCTCCCTCACCAGCTGAGTTGGAAATTTCTCTTCCACACACTCCAGACACATCCTAGACATTCCTGCCCCATGAGAACAAGGGCCAGAAATTGTGAGAGCTCTCCCAGCTGCCTCCCCATCCTGGGTGGCTGGTCTTTAACAGATTCCCAGCAGGATACCTGCCTGTTGGCCTTTGTCTGATTCTTACCTATAAACATTTGACCCTACTGCCACCATCATTCAGCTCAGACATTCAAAACAGGCCCTAACATACAGGGCTACCCCATTGCCTCTCCTTGTTTATAGCCATCCATTGCAGCACTCCAGTTATGTCAGTCATCCCACCTTGTTTCCATGACGGCAGCTAGGCCACAATTTTCCTGCTGCACAATGGTTTCCAGCTCCTCTTGTTCATTGTCCGTGCTGTGTGCAGTGGTGTAGATGCACTACAGTTGGGATATTGATCCCAACACCTTTTCTGGGGGAGAAGCCCTAATATCTTGACTGTTTGGAGGCATTTCCATTCCTTATGTCTCTGCTGCCACAGGGCTCTTCATTCCCCAGGTGCACTGAGAGAGCAGCCCAAAGGGCCTCACTGGCACATACACTCCCTCAAACACTGGTGTGCTGCCCCCAGGGTTATCTTGAGCAAACATTGTTTTGTCCCTTTCCCTTTTCCAATCTAGTTTAAAGCTCTTTCAGTGTGCACTGATAACAGTGGCAGATACCACTGCTCCCTGCTCAGGCTGGCAGTTACAGCCCCTTCCTGCACGCTGTTCCATGCACTATTTGTGGCACTGTTCGTGGTGCTCTCCAAGAGTTTCTTTACACACATCTGGGCTCAGCCCTGTTGCCCCTGGCCCTACCCAGGTCCCCTCAGCTGCTGTGGTTCCTCCTGCAGATTTCTCACCTCCCTGAGGCTCCCCTGGTTAAGAAAACCCTCCCCTGCACCAGCGCTGCTCACCTCAGCAACTGCACATGCCTGTATATAGGCACATACAGGCACATGAATGTGTGTGTAAAGCCAACATCACAATTGGTTCATCAAACAATTCCTGTGTGCTATTCTTAATTATACAAGGCTAGGCTAGACATCTTTAAGCAATAATCAGAGCAGTTACTAGATCAAAAGTATTTTGTGATTTTAACCAGGCAGCAATTGAGCCAGTCATTCCCTCTCCAACAGAGGTCTTAATCATCATTAATTTCTCACATAGTTGAGAAGTTCACATTTCGTAAAGGATATATTTTCCTATCACAGGCAAGACCACCAAAAACCAAAAAGAAAATGGAAAAAAGTTTGGCCTAAAAGTCTTTTTGCTTCTGTCTGGCTTTCTTTTCCTCAGTTCCTGGGAAGTAAATGCTTACTGTACTAACCGTTGTCATCTTTTATCACTTTTTCGTATTACCAAGATCAGTCTTTCATGTGTAAATAGATCAAATAATCTCAAAATTATTGTACTAGGGTAAATAACTGGATAAGGTGTGCAATTGGTAGTGTATTGCCCTTCAGGGTTTGGGCAGTTAGTGTAGTAGAAATTCATCTGTGTACTTGTGAAACCACGCAAAGCTGTTGCCACCCAATCAAGAAATGGTGGGTTTAGAGTGTAAAAACCTCACATGTGTGATTTTATTTTTACCATTCAATGAGACATTCAGGGAAAAAAACAGAATTCCAGCTAATGGTAGAATGGACACTGCAAAGGAAAGTAACTTACATTAAAAATTAACAAGTGTTGCTATCCTAGTTTTTAAATTTCTCATGAGTGATTTTTACATGGATATTACTAAAAGCCTTTTCAGTCTGTCTTACTTTAGATCATATACTTTCCGTACTGAAAATTAGAGCATAATTTAAGACAAAATGATCATTATCACTCTGAATAAGAAAGCTAAGAACATACATTGATTCAACATTAGCATTTGAAGTACATTATATAATTAATGCTAAAAAAAAGAAAAAGAAAAGAAAAAGATAAAAGTTATATTAAAGAACGCTGTATTTTGGGTTGATTCAGAAATAGAAGAGCCCATGAAACCAATAGTCATCAGCTAGTCTTCCCTTCCTATTATGGCAGTAAAAATTACAAAGTCTTAGTGGGATAAATAACATTATTTAATCAAAATGTGCAAGACATTTGAAAGAATATTTTTTAAAAAAGTCTCCAAGTATATGCAAGAGAAGTATAGAATCCTGAAAGCATTCTAAAAAAACTTGAGGATGACCTCAAAGGCTGAGGTAATTGAAATGAAAATAAATAAATTTGTGCTATAAATTAGGGACTTCAGTTGCAAACGGTAGCAGAGAGTGTGTAATGCCTACTGTGCCACAGTATGATACAATCAGAAAAAAAAAAATAGGACCAAAGGATTCTTTGATGTGGTATTTCCAGTAGAAACAGCAAATTTTACTGCTGTCCCGACACTTCCAGCCAGTTGTATTTCAGAAAGCTGATTAAAACAGCAAAGGTACAGAGAAGAGTTAGTGTGATGAAAGGATAACTTGAACCCTGAGAGAATGAAAATACTCTTCAATCAGATAAGGTAAAATACACTTGGTTTGTTTAGTGTCGCAACCCAGACATGGAGACCTGTAGGATTTCCATCCAGGCAGTGCCTTGACACAGCCTCCAAAGCTGAAGGGCAGTGTTGGTACATGCACAAACTAACTTAGTGAACTCAAAAAGATTCCTAATCCTGTGTGCAATGCAGTCTGACAACTTCTAGAAGTTACTGGTAAATTCAAATAAACTAATTTGGTTAGAAATTGAGTCTGGTCTAGTGAAGGAGCAGATGATGTGACTGTGTCTGCAGCAGCAGTGGACTGGAACCACAAAGGAAGTGCCTTTGGGTTTAGTTACCTCATGTTAGAGCTGAGACAGTGTAAAATATGCAAACTTGTAGGTATTGAAGATCCAAACTTAACTTCATGATACAGAATTTATCCCTGACCTTCACGTTTATCTGGGATAAACAGGCAGAACTACTAAAAATCAATTAGCTTTCAGCCAAAGGGAAGGAAACCTGGCTTAGATTGCCTAACACTTCTCCAAAACTAGTTAGCAGCATTACCCTCTGGATTTGCAATAAAGGTTGTGCAAAATTTTATTTAGCTTCTGTGGCAAGTCATGCAACTACTTAAATATTGATTCTTTTTTTCTGAAAGCTTTTTGTAAAGCAATAGGCAGAAGGCCTGCTAGATGTCTGGAGCCATAATGCTGAAACAAGCAAAAAAAGAGATGATTTTCAGAATGTTACAGGCTAAAGATTTGACTGGCAACATAAACAAGTTGAACTTGAATAAGCTTGGATAAACTATTGAAAAAGGCACACAGTGGTTGGCTCAGGCAGCCACTGCACTCATTCTGTACTTTTCAATCTGTTAGGATTGACTGAATCTGCAGCAGTGATGGCAGCAAGTAAGATGTATCCACAAATGAGACTCTGTGGAATAAAATACATGAAGGTTCCAGCATTTTTAGGAATATTTTGAAAAGTTATCAAACTGGAAAATCTGGACATGAGTTATAATGATGTATGGAGAAACTCAAACATCCCCATATCACCTCCTTCAACTGTTGTAACTATAAAATTATTTTTAGCCAGCATGACCACTGAAAACCATGAGCAAGAGTGATGTGCCTTAAATTGATTTATACTTACCTCCTCTCCCCAGCACAAGTTCAGTGGATGGCTTCCTGTGGCCCCTCAGGAACACCACAGAACTTTGCTACTCAGGAACTTCACTGGGCAGTGAAACCAGCTTACAGAGCACCACAGGGAGGGGGCTTTGTTAAAAATAAATCATGTTTTGGAAAGACAGTTTCATTTGCATGTCCCAAAGGATTAAAACCCACAAAACTTAAAAATCCTCTGCCTTCTTCTAAAATGCAGGTCTGCCTGCTATCCATTCCCTGCAGACTCCATGTCCTAGCAGGGGCCCATGGTATCTGCCAGGGCCTCAGCAGCGCAAGTACAAAGATCAGACTATGTCTGGGGACAGAAGGAAATCTTAAATTTAAATACAGATTCAATGCTTTTGTTGCTCTTGCTGTTTAGGGAGCTTAGCGAAAAAAGTAACACTATGTTTTCATATAATGTTAAACACAAATGAGATGTTAAAATGAACTTTTTAAACAAAACCACACCATCATGATAAGTAACCTTGTGTGTTAAACTTGAGTGCAAGAGAGATATTCTATTACTACTCATGCCAAAAGAGGCAATAAAGTCTACAGGTTTATGTTTTCCTGCACAAAAAATTGTTTCAAAATTCAGATGTGCCAACAGTGTCTTATGGGAGTGGAGAGTCTCTGCTTCATTTTCTTTTAAACAATCTGAGAGTGGAAGGGGAGAGATAACAAGGAGAAGCAGAGTTTAAAATGCACCAAAAGTGCATCTGAAATGATGCATCTAAAGCAATCTTTCCACACTGATGAATTGTCCTATACATTGACACTTTTCCCCCCAACTTTTAAGTCTTGAATTATTCCTGTAACACAGGCATGTATACAATGGCAATTTCTGATTTCACAATGTTGTTGAATGGATATCAATCAAAACTCCAGCATCATTCACAGACTGTAGAATTTCAACATGTTTGAAGCAGAGAAGCATAGTGACTTTAATGTAACAGCAGTTTCATTCAACCTCTCTCTGATTTACTCTATCAATCTGGCATTTTCCACTCTGATGAAGCAGTTAACATTATATTAGAAGGCAATTTTCTGGTAATATAGTATTATTTCATTGTAATATAAATAAAGATTTCTTTGCATAATCTCTGACATGAAAACACATAAAAACTCAATGCCTCACTTCTTTCCAAGTAGCTTTGGTGTTGTGATGATTCCTTAGTCTAGGAACAACAAGGATTTCCAGGAACACATAGGAAAATGCCTAACATTTCATTTCAGAAACCAAAATACATACTTAGAATGAAATATGAACATAAATATTCCCCTTCCTGGAGAAAAAGACAATTTTCTAGGTACGTCTGTATGAGAGCTCCACTATATAAGGACACAGAAAGAAAGTTCATTAAAATCTATTGAAAGCTCACACTGTACTAAGCAGTGTGAATAGATATACACCAGACACAACCTCGACAACCTTCTTCAGGAAATAGGGTGCATGATTAATTTCCAAGTCTTGCAACTTTATGACAAAAAAAGAACTCATCCTAGGTGATGAAGGAACATCTAATCCAGTACATTGTGTTTGTAATGAACAACCCATAGCAGACTGTGAGATGGAGCATTTGAAAGGGATGGGAGAGTGGAAGGAAAAAGTAGAATCTTGTAATACCAACAAGCAGTTCAACACAGTAAAAGTACAAGGAATACAACTGAGTCCCCAGTGAAACATGGATTACAAAACCTCTTGTGAAAAATGCAAACCCTGGCAAAATCACTTTGCCTCTTAAAGGGAAACAAACCTGATTAAAAGAGAGAGCCAAGGGATCCACTGAAAGTTGCCAGTACATGACAAAGACTGATGAACCTGTAGTGCTTAAGCACAGCATCTGAACCATGTAAAAGCAAACACCTGATGCCAACACTGTCCTGTCCATTTTTCACATGTTGGTGAGAGCATCTCTGCACTTTTCCTAAACAAAGTCAATTACCAGTTGAGAAATGAAGTTATAGCAATGCTAACAAAAGGGAGCATCAGCATAACTGCTGAAGTGTTAAACTATACCATAACCATCATCGTAACTAAAGATTTCTCTAACAAGTCTACTGTAAAAACAATTTATCAATTTCTAAATTAAATATGTAAAAAGAGATGAAGGGTTTCTTTGTCCTAAAAAGTAGATCTACAGCATATTATAATACAGTAATAAGTTTTGTTCCATAAATATATCCTTTAAACTTGAAGATTACAGATATCTAGGTCAAACCATCATGATCCACTGCAGCTGTAAGGCTCATAAAATGAACTGACTTTCCTTTAGCAGAGTATTAGTTTATTCCTCACCCATTCATGTCCAGTGTTATGAACGAGTCTATTACAAAGTGCCCCTCAAGTTTTTCAAGTTTAGAATGTTCATTGTACCACACTACTTCAATAAGAAGAACATGCTGCATCTTGAAACATTGCAATGTCCCTGGCAAAAGGAAAGGCAACAGTGGGAAAATCACTGCTTACAAGTGTAGTTTGGATGCAAACTTACCTTTGCCAGCATTTCTAGGAGGAAGAGGAGGAGCATCAGATGTTGGAGAGGTGGGTGAGTCTGTGCTTACAGAAGCAAACATCTGGTTGGTAAAAGCTCCATAGGAGAGTCTTTGCTTGTCTCTGGGAGTACTAAATGAAGGATGAGTCAGTTTGTCTTGGGGAGAAAGGCTTGAAGAATGACAAAAGCTTTGGGGTCTTGGAGATCTTTCCTTTTTTATAGGACTAGGCTGTGAATAGAAAAACAAAGATATGATACAGCTGTCTAAACACTAATTATAGTTAGTATGTTTGGAAAATAACATACCAGAACATAATTTAGTGAACATGAGCCTAGTTATTTTCTTTTTTGGACAAATAAGCCCCCATTCCTCCCTTTTTCAGCAATTCAACCTGAGAGGTCCTCTCTTCTAAATAAAAATTAAGATTGTAGCATCAACAGATCATCATGAACACAAAATTAATCTTAAAGCAGGAAATACATACTAATAACATACTAAATAAAATACCAATAAAAGCCTAGCAAGTTTTAGAATATGAGAGTAACTTTCCATGCATATAGCATGTTACTCAGACTAGACAATTATCCTCAAGTATCAAGTATATTACCCCACTGATGCCTAGGAAAAATGAACAAACACTTCTGACAGATCAGATTTATTTGGTCCCTGAACTAGCAGTATAATCCATGACACAGCTCTTTTTAAATGCATCTAATTGCTCTTTGAAGAAATTTTACACATCAGTTTTTGCCTGCTGTACGTTAATGGGTGCACACGGATCTGTTTCCCTGCAGCTCTGGTTCAGGTTATTATCTCTAGCATAGCATCCCTCATCCTCCTGGTGCTCCTCACACAGATGATTATTTTGTTCTCTACTGTCCTTGAGGACATGCAAATTACTTCAGTTTCTGAATTTTTCAGTCCCAAGTGTCACAGAAAATGAGAAGTTGTCCACATTTCTTCCTGCGGCTCTCACATGAAATAGGAGAGGTGTATTCGCATTTATTGCGGAAATAGAGCACACAGTAATTAACTGACTTGCTAAAGTAGGACACTGAGGCTAATTTTTCACATGCTCTAGGATGGCAATTATTCTATGCCCTCAAGTTTTGCCTTTCCATTACTTCTTTTTTTAAAAAAACAGGAATAAATAGCACAGCATAGTTTATGAAAAATAGAGTTATTTATTTAACAACTAGGTTCTTAATTAATTTATAGAAAACATTAAGTATATAAGCTTTGGATTTCCTCCAGCTAAAATTTAACAGCCCAGAATTCTGAAGAGAATAAAAGGACAAAGCAGTCCAGATTTGCCGATTTATATTATACTGTATGTCTTGTCAAAGTCAAACTTCTGAAACAGCCCATAATAACTAGGTTGACAAAATACATTCAAAAAGCACTTAGGCAGTCTTTAACACAGGGCTCAAAAGTAGGGTTTTGGTCCCCAAAAATACCTGTAAGAGAAGAAAGGTTAAAGTGGATCTCTAATTACCATTTATTTGCAGGAAGCAGAGGTGTTGATAGTTTCTGTGCAAAGCTGTATCAGTAATTCCCACTCACCTTATCATCCAAGTCATCGTCACTTTCATCAATTTCATCCTGCCGAAGATTCCATTCATACTCCACATGGACATGTGGGTTTAGCTTTCCTGCCTTGGCTTGAGAAAGCTGAAAGAAATAAAATTTCTCATTAAAATACTTGCTGTTCTTTTGGTGTTAACTAAGTTAGTTTTGTAGTGACAAGAAATAAACTGAAATATTTAGAAGTTTCAAACTTTTCCAGATTAAAAAATGAACAAAGCAATTTCAGGGCAATCACACAAACATCCTTCATTTGTTTGAGGTATAGAAAAATAGCTAAAAGGCTAAAAAGAAAGATTTTCTCAAAATGGGCAGAAGTTGCCATGTTTGACAAGCATTTGAAAAGATGACACTAAGAGAAGGTGTATGCACAAAAGCAGAATTTATCTGGAGCCATCCTTTCTAAAAAGGAAAAGCAAACCCTATTTATAAATGTTGGTACATACAACTTATGCCCCTCCAAAATCACAATCCTTGTACTTGAGGCTAAATTTATATATTTTGCCCCTCTCTCTCACTGGATGAGGCCAATATGTTTTAAGCACAAAATTCCTTGACTCTGCCAGTCCAAATAATGGATTTCGCATTCTTTAAAAAACTACTACCTCAACAATCAGCAAAAAAACGAATAGAGCAGTTAATGGTTATTCTAAGGAGATAAATTCTCCTTTGCAATGCCTAGATTTTCCATCATTATTTATTCCTTCACATCCTTTGAAATGTAGTCTACTTGATACTAGTTGACTCAGGAGTGCCTTGAACCATCTTGAAATAAAATTTGGAATAAAGAAAGTATTTCCAATCTGTTATGTAAGTATTCATGAACCCACTTGAGCTAAAACTGAATTTAATTACACAGTTAAGACTCCAGTTATGCAAGAGAAATGAGTTTAGTACATCGATCATAGTGCAAACACCAAGTTATTTATCTTGTACTTTTTTATTGCCCACAGCAAACAATGTGCTCATTCATGTTTCTTTGTCACTCTTAAAACTTAACTCATTGCTGGTTTCAGAAAAAAATGCAGAAATAATTTTCCTCTCCAAAAATTAAAAAAAAAAAAAAAGAGAAAGCCATAAATGCTCTATAAGAGTCAAGTGAAATATCCAGTGAGGTATTAATGGAATTTGGATTACTATGGATGCCTTAAATTGGCTACCTAGAAACAGAGACCAGACAGGTGCACACTTCGGGGTCCACAGGTTCTGCCTCCGTGGATCCCAAAATGGACACCCAGGTCATGAATGCTTCACACTTTTATATTAATATCAATTCACCAACCAGAACCCAGCCAATGTGATTTCCCCCAAGCCTGCCCCCCTCTTCCCAAGATGAAGGTTTACAGTTCT
>VZTN01035873.1:7624-20853 GCA_013400515.1 Erpornis zantholeuca | reverse complement strand
TAGTAATTAAATTCACTTGCCTACTTAATGCATGCTGGTGGCACCTTAGAGGACCAAGAACAAACAAGCTTGTTGGTCTGATGTAGAATCCTTATTTCCTGGCTAAACGCTTCAGAGGAGTACCTCAGAAAATCCTTAATACCTTTATTTCTTGAACAACAATAATCTTTTTGAGTGGTGTCTGTTAACATCCCTCATATATTCTCAAAATTCCAGGAGGCTTTTTCTTTGATCATGTTCAGCAGAGGGACAAAGTACCACAGAAGCTGGTGTTCTACATTTTTTGATACACCAACTTCCAGACATTACACATTAGCTTCTTTCTCCTTTGAGGAGGGTGATTTTAAGTTGTTTCAATTCTCCTTATAAAAAGACTTTCAGTATCTCTGAACTATCTGTCCCATTAAATAATCTGAAAAAAGCCAAAACGGGATGGACAATGATCCAGACCTAAAAGGTCTTGACAGTTTTAATAATACAGGAGTTGCTTAGTACTCCCGATATAAAAACCTCTAAGAAGAACTTCTGAGGTGATGAAGCCCAAATTTCCTAGAATGATGTACTTATTGATACATCTGACCCTCCAGTACTTAAGGTCTTCAAATACACTGGTTAAAATAACTAGTATTGCCACTAGAAGAAAGATTTTTTCTTAAACTGTTACAAAGAAAATTACTGCTGTGTTTTAGGTAAGAAAATAGTAACCTGTGGTAGGGCCTTCAGATCAGCATACAGCCAGCTGGCAGCAATATCACGTGTGGGATACAATGGTAGTGATATATTAAGTAGATCACATTTTTAAAGAAGTAAACATTCCCCTCTGCCTTTGCCCCCAGGCTTGGTTCTTACCAGTTCCTCACACTGGACAGCTTTCACTCTTTTTGCTGTGTCCAGAGCCGTCTCTCCAGCTTGGTTTACTACAAGATTAACAATACAAAAAAGAGCAATTCTTTGAGATACCTTAAGAAAAAAATTTATGGAATTTCACTGTTTGTAGCACAGTAACCTCTAAAAGTGATCACAAACTCTATGAAAGTGATCATTTACTCTATAGCAGCTGCAGCTCTTTACGATTCCAGTCTTAAGTGCTCATGCATTTCATGTATCATCAGGTTCTTTCTGAACAGCAGCATCTGCTGGGACAGCTCCCAAATCCCTCCTAACCATCCCAGCAGAGAATATAAATTTAGTCATTTCAATCTCCACTCTATGCCTTTGCCAGTAAAACCCTTACACGACTAAGCTGGAGAAACAAGCAGGTAGGGTAAAATATCTCAAAAAAGAAAACTAATCTAAGACTTAAAAAAAAAAGGGTAAATGTTCATTCAAGTAGATTTTACTTTGATTAATATGTAGAGGCTTGAAGCCTTAATTTGGGGACATGTGAACAAGAATAAATTTAAAACATTCTAGTTTTGTCTTTATCAAAGCTATAAAATGGTTTACAATTTAAATTAACACCTGATCAGAAAGAAGGCAGTATCTGAGCCCTCTGGAAAGTCCTCTGGCACAGAATCTAATGGAATCCTTCCTAGATGCTGACAGATGCTCAGCAGCAAGTCTCAATAAATAACACACCCGATGTGGATAAACCCCAGGTAAAATGTACTCCCACAGTACATCAGTAAATGCCATGGAGCTGGAACAGAGAATGCTCTGCAGCACATCCAGATTGTAAAGCACTTTTGTGACCAGGAGCTGAAAATGATCCAACTGACATCTATAAGCATAAATGTCTGTGTGAAATATTACATAGACAATGCCAGTCAGGAATCCTAGAAAATACTAAGCAGTCCTCTAGAAAGGCCTATGACTTTGAAAGAATTCAGATCCCTAGAAGAAGAATTTCCCTATGGAAAGATCTATCTGAGGTGATTCAATATGAAAAGGAATGAAAACATAGTACTTAAGTGAAGTTAACACCCAGGTATCTTAAGGACTATATAAATTCCAAACTTTCAACTTTTAAGTATATACCTGATGTTTCAAGGTCTAAATAGTTTATACGGCTCCTACATGAGATCACTCAACAAAACAACAAAAAGAACACAACACCCTCTCTCCCACAAAATAACCTCAAAAAACAAGACACCAAAAAGGTGTGAACATTCCTCTGGCATCTAAGTATGAGAAAGTTCAATGGAAGGACCAATAAACTTGCTTAACTCTTTCAGATAGCTTGCCCATTACAACTGCTAAAAAAGATGACACTAAATTCTCTGATTTATGATAATATTGGAACATATTCTAAGGGTCCATAAAAAGGCAAAGGAAACCTGTGACTTTTGCCACTCAACTATGAATTTCAGTTTATACAGGAAAGTGATGGTGATAAAGAAAAAAAGAGAAATAAAATTTCATACCCTCCAGTTTGCATCAGCTGTTAAAAAAAACTTCTCTCCTATACCATTAAATGACTGACTATAAATTTTTTATAGACATGCTGATCACACTTAACTCTTGGGCCTAACAAGCTGGATTAATGGGATACCTTCCTAGCTCATGAAAAATAGCATCAGCTTTCTCAGCTGCCTTTCTGCTTCTCTTTACCACTTACATGTGTGACATAGGTGTAGCACTTGCTGTACCTATATCAGTTCATTTTTCATAATGGCTTACCAAAAGTTTAACTGAAAATAGAATCTCTGCTTGCTCACAGTTAGGGTAATCTCTTGTTTTCTAGATGGTCTCCCTTCCCTAATCAGTGGCAGTGTTGGCTGGGACGTGCTGGGTGAAACCACAGCACCAGCTCCCATTGATATCAACAGAAGAATTAAGTGCTGTGTACATAAAGCCCACGTATCTGAGTGGAATGAAATATTTGAAGCATTATAACATACAAGTTCTAGATTAAACAAGAAACCTAAATTCCAGGCAGTTTAAACTGCCTTAACTTTCCTCTAAGCTTCTTGTTGACAAGTTGTTCATCTTTCTAACACAATTTTACAAGTTTACTTACCACAGAGTAAATAAACAAAACTGGCTAAAATACTGGAAAGAAATTTCAGGAAATCTATATTTCCTGGTTTTAAAAATAAACTTACCCACATCAATAGTTGGCTTCCCCCTCAAAAGCAATTTCAAACACTCAGGCTTATTATATATACTGCAGTAGTGTAGAACTGTATTACCCAATGCTGTTTGTTTGTCCAGGTTTCCACTAAAAAAAAGGAACGAGCAATTTAGAAAAGTGTAGTAGCTGTGCTATCCATTTCAGATCTAGCATACCTATAAATAATAAATGCATAATAACTTTACTGGACAAATATTAAGTAGGAGAAACAAATATTTTTAAATTAAACATTACTTTCAAAGACTATTAAGAATTGTTCCAAGGACACTGTAAATACCTAAGTTGTGATTAAAAAGGACTGAGAATCTACAGATGTTCATTCAAAAAACTAAAGAAGTGAAACTCAGAGACTCAAACCTAGACCTCTCTAAGGTCATGCCAGTTGCTTTCCATCTGCCACTTTACTGGAATTCCTTTTGCAAACATGCTAAATTAGCCCAATAGAAATAGCTGAAAAATAATTCTGATACAGTTAAAATAGGCTAATAAGTCCCATGCAGTGGCTGTGAGAATGAAAAAAAAGAATTGTAAGAGGCAATGTAAGGACAACACACCGAGTTAGGGAAAGACCAGCTGTGCAAAGGGCTTCTTAAAAACTGTACCTCCTTCAGGTTTCAAGTTCTAAACCCAGGTTTCTCAAAAATTCTTCCTGACATTTTGGGACCAAGAAAGTATTTTCATAAGCCAGAAAAGCAAAGCTCAGGAGATGAACACTTTTCCCAGTGTTACCCATATTTGATATTAAGAGCCTACAGGGTTGTAACAATGCTCTTAAACTTGAGACTGACACAAAAAAACACACAGAAGATAGAAACACACACAAGTTATAGCTGTCTGAAGAAACTATGAAGCTTTATAACAACAACAAAAAAATTCTAAGTAATCATCTAAAATAAAAAAAAACCCTTTAATAATGCTCAAAATAATAATTTGGGCTTCTAAACCATTTTTCAAATTATGACCTCAAACAGCTTGAATATAAGAGTAGGTTATTTTTTATTTTTTACTTTAATGACACTCTCCTATAATCAGCACTCACACTTTTCATTAAGGTTTTTACTTTTGTGAACACATCCCTTGACAACAAAGAACAACTCAGCCAATAAACTAGATGCTGAAAATTACTACTTAAGAAGTTTATGCTGTTCAACAGCTTTAATACAGTTTATTACTATTGGAAGACCTTTTTCAAAGTCAATCTAGCATCACTTCATTATTTTCTGAGAAAGATCCTTGTATTCTACTCTTACAATTCCTTTGCATGTATCCTGTATTTGGCACATTTGCCTGCCATCCCTCCTGTACCTGAACTATTTGTTTGCATTGCTTCATCTTGTTATGTGCTCTAAATCAATGCTCACTTGTGCACTACAGAGTTTTTCCTTTCATCTTATTTTTATGTAACTGCTTTCAATGTTTTTAATCTACACATCTTTCCCTCTCTCTACTCCTCAGGAGCACACAGGTCAACTCAAAGGTACTAAACTATTATTTTTTGAAACATATCTAAGGAGAAAGATTATAAGTGATGAGCAAACACTGTCCAAGGCACTGACAGGATAGCTCTGAACATCCACATTTTTTATGTACAATTTAATGAATAGTTAGCAATCCATACCAGTTTTGTACAAGGAAGTCAACCAGATGGAGAGAGGTTTGGTCAGCAGTCCGGACTGCTAAATGAAGTGCTGTTTCACCTGGCTCCTAAACACATGTAAACAGAAGTTAGATTTCTGTCTTATTTCTGTAAAGCTTTTATATCACATCTATGACACACATGCCATTCACTCTTTACAAGTCTTTCAAAAGAAAAATATTAGGAAATTATGATGAAAATGATTATTGTCTTTATCTCTAAAAGACACTATGTGCTTCAAAGGAAATGGCATCACACTTTCTGAGATCTCAGCTTTCTCAAACCAAGTTTTCACTTTACCCAGTTGGATGGAACAATCCTGAGGAGCCTTTAACCATTTTAGCTACCAGTAACTGAAAGGGATCCCATCAAGGAATACTGAGTAAGTTTGCAGTACTTGTTGCTTTAGGACAGCCTGGTGAGCACCACGCAAAGTCACAACATTATTTCCTACAAAAACAGCATCACAAAAAGCACAGTCCCACATACATTAAATCTCTTACAGACTTGCAGAACAGTTGAAGCTGGATAGGACCTGTGAAGGTTATCTAGTCCAACCTCCTTGCCCAAGCAGGGCCATTAAGGACCAGTTGCCCAGGACCAGGTCCAGACAGCTTTAGAATATCTCCAAGGACAGAGACTCCATATCCCTGGACAACAGGTGCCAGTGTTTAGTCATTCTCACAAAACAAAATGCTCTTTTTGATGTTCATAGGGTGCCTCCTGTGCTCCAGTCTGTGCCATTGCCTCTGGTTCCATCACTGGGCACCACTGGGCTCTTCTTTCCACCCTCTGTGCAGGTATTTCCATACAATGATGAGATCCCCCTGAGCCTTTTCCCAGCTGAACAGTCCCAGATCTCTCAGCCTTTCCAGGTGCTCCAGACTCTAAGACTTGTTTGTGGCCCTTCACTGTATTCTCTCCAGTAAGTCCATGTCTCTCTTGTGCTGGGGAGAGACAAAGTGCTGTCTCAGCAGAGACTGGGCACAGCACTGCAGTTGTGGGCTCACAGTGCTGACTGCAGGGGAGGATCACTGCCCTTCACATGCTGGCAATGCTTCTGTGCTGCCTGGAATACTACTGGCCACCTCTGCCACAAGGGCACACTGCTGGCTCACGTTCACCTTGGTGTCCATCAGGAACCCCAGGTCTCTTCAGGCAGAGCCAATTGGTTCCCAGGATATATTTGGTGCATGGGCTGTTTCCTCCATATATAGGGTTTCTCCTTGTTGAATTTAAATTGAATCATACTTTATTTTCTATACATATCATATGCATTAATGCATTAAAATAGAAACAGAAATGCTGTTTAATTCCATTTAAAAGTTGCACGAGAAGTTTATCTAAATTTAGATTGCATTAACTCCTATTGATCATAAAGGACATTTAAAAAAGCATATTACAGTATATATACTTAGAATTAAAGTCCTAATTACAAGGATATTATAAAATTAAACATCAGAGAATTTACAGAGGAGAATGCTGCTATAAATGTCCTAACTGCAAACTACATTTCAATTGGTGCTCATACCTTTCTAGATATCACTGCTTGTAAGAGCTGGGAAGACTGAGGAGCTAATTCTGTGGTACTACTGTGGATGGAAGCTGACCTTGCAGTTAGAGAATTTGTAATGTGTTTCCATGATAAGCACTCTGTGATAGCTCAAGTGCTGAAACTACCTTGAACTTATCCCTTTCACTTAATACAGAGAAGCACTGTGTCCTTTGCCAACTTAGCTATGTTCACCCAACTTGTTGAAAATATTCTCTGACATTTCTCCAGGTTGGGTTTAAAAGTGATGGGAGAAAACATTGCTGAGCAAGTGGTTACATGGTATTGATTATGTATAAAAACTGGTTACTTTGCTCATGATTAACATTAGTCCATGGATAATTAAGGTCAACTTGGACTGATTTTTCCAAAAGCTGTTACTGATTTCAGAAGGAAGATCAGGTACTCAGAACTTGACATACATACACACACACACACACACACAAGAATCTTCCTAGTTAAAAGAAACTGAACTTCTGTAAGTGTCTCATCAGAAGTTGCGAAGTCAACAGATTTATTCTGTCCTTATCTACAGTAAACAGACTTGCAGACAGTCAGTAATGTGTTCCTTCAGCCACTATTTTAAAAGCAGGTATGATACTGTATGTGGTATTAAGTGACCCTGGGCTATCAAGTCAAGTCCCCCTTCTCTGGGACTCTTCTAAAGGAGACACACTGCAGGACAGGTGCTTTTAAACATATTATAGTTGCACCAAAACAGGGTATGATATTATTGCATTTAACGTGCCTTTAGACCAATTGATGACAAAAGATAAAGTATTCTTTTCCCTCTCCACAAGGATGCCATGATAAGGAAAGGAAGAAAAACCCCACCATTTTCATCTGTTATTTCTCTTGTTTTAGCATCTAAAGTAGCAGCCCCAGATCCTGGCCATTTTACAAACACACATGATTTGAAATAATCATTGTTTACCTGATAAGCTTACCTGTCCAGGCTCCAACAGTGGCTCCATTAGCTCTACCCCCTCTGCATAGACTTGAATTAGTGCAAGTAAATCCCTGGATTTGACAGCCTCAAGTAATTCACTCAGTTTAGCTGCTGCAGATGCACAAGTCTTCCTAGAGAACTTATGATCTACATATTTAGCAGTGATAAATTCTTTACGTGCAGTCCTGTGGGGTGTGAAAATAGAGCTTGCTTTAGAAATTTTTAGAAAAATGGGTCAATGATTATAATTTAAAATCACCTTGTCTAACCTGGAAGCTGAGGAGGGAAGAAGAAAACTATCTGATAAAAATTGTGTTATTTATTGTTACACTGCACGTCTTTCTTGCAAACAAGCCCAAATATGGAACACTGACAGTTTTATCCTGTCTTCTTGTTATATATAAAAATTACTCTGACTCTGGGGACTAAGACCAAAGGAAAAACAGAGCTAGTGCCATTTAGTCCACTGTGTTTATCATCTGAGGGTTTATTACAAAACTTAAAACAATCCAAGAGTCAAATTGAAACTAAGAATTTTATACATAGAGAAGCTGAGGCAGCTGAAATGTGGCCATATGACTGGAGACTGAGCTTCCATGAAGCTCCACAGCGGGAGCAAAAACCTCCAGTCTTCTGCCATCCTAACCTTCCCCTGGTTTGGATACTCTTTAAGACACCCTTACATCACAGATATATTCCACAGTAAACTTCAGAGTTTAAAGATTCAAAACTTACATATCACTTGATGGACTGGGTTTAGGTGAAGGACTAGGTAAATTCCCTTCCATAATATCATTAAAACTAGTATTTCCTACATTCTTGGCCAGCTGCAACAAGAGAAAGAATAAATGAAGGTGAGGATTTTTGGAGTCTAGCAGCAACCTAAAAACTGGACTACTAATGTGTATTTTCTACACTACTAATAGAAGATGAAACACACAGGACTGCAAAGTTAAAGCACAACGATTGCATGTAGATATAGAGCAATTAAAAAAAAAAAGTAAATTCTATTATGTCAGAACTTGTACAATAGACTTCACAGTCACAAAATTATTTGGATTTCAAGACAATCTACCTCCAACACAAAACAAGAATGAGGAACCAGCAGCATGAACACTGAAATGGTGTTGGTACACTGATGAGGAAGCTGCTTGGGGAAAGAAGCTCAGACTCACTGAAGATCATGCTTAGTAAAATTTGATTTAAATTAACAGCAACTTTGCAAAAAAACTCAGTATTTCAAGAAGAGAGCAAGTGATAATGTTGAACCTATACCCAAATCCAGATCTGCCTTACATCTTCTCTCAATTTTCCCAAATAAAATTTCTGTAGCAAGTGTCTTCGTTCAGGCCAAACACAGCTAGGGAGATAAAACTACTGCAACAGTTTTCTTTTTGATTGGTTTATATTTTTCCTTTGTTTTTAAATTTTTTTTTGGTAGTCTCACATGAGATTCCTTTCATAACTTCAATATTACATGATTTCATCCATCAAATTAAGATTCCTCCAACATTTTTCTTTAAGAATTAGCAACAGTCATTCTCCTTTGCCAAGTCAAATTAGCTTCATGTTTCAAACTACATGAGCTTTTAGACTGTCCTGATTTTGGGTCAAGATCAGCCAAAGTTCTGATGGCACTAATTACAATGGATGGCAGTACTCATTCTGCAACACCTCAGGACTTGAAATAAGAAGTGACAAGAGCATCAATAATATGTAATAATATATAACTATGCACTTGTAAAATATCTACAAAAATATGAATGAGAAATTCTGCAAAAACACATTCCTTGAAAAAGATTAACAGTAAATTGTACATTTTGGTGCTTCCTACATATAGGTCAACATTTGACTAAAAAAAACCAATATAAATTAAAGAAACTTACCAAGAGTTCAGACGTTCCTAATTTGTCTAATTCCAAAGACTGGATTCGAGAAATATGGACACCCATTTCTCTGTGTATTCCAGAACACTCAATGCAGGTTAAAATGCCCAAATTAGTTGATAGCCATGTTGGATCTGCAGAATTGAAAAACAAAGTATTAAATCAAAGTCCAAGAAAAGGTTTTCGATGGTGGTAAGAAATGTATTCTGAAATGATTCCTTATTTAATGTTTCGAAGAATAGAAATGAACTAAGAATATTTCATACTTTTCTCCAAACTCGAGTGCAAATTTAACCACTACCACAAAAATTGCTACCAATGGAATGAAGCTTCTGAGATTTAGGAACAGTCCTAAAGGCACTGAATTTGGATTTATCAATTCATACTGAATAAATGTATTTCAATACATTTAGGATTTGTTTCTGGTACAAATTACTTCCTGTTTTTAAAAGTAACAGATCTCCTAAATTTGACAACCTCTGAAGTCTTAAAATTTACTTCTGGAACTTTAAGGAGTCCTTCATAAAAGATTTACCATGGCACTTTCCAGTGTGTAAAACAGCAATATGTTGTAGAAAATTTGAGGAATGCTGGCTAGTCCAGAAAAAAAAAAATGCTGTCATGGAGGCGATGTGCATGTAATATTAGAATAGATTTTATACTATGAATGCTACATAAGAAGCATGACCAGTTTTTAAGGAAAAGAAAAAGCTCCAGACATACTTTGTGCACATACATGTCTTCAAATTAATCTCTTCCTTGACCTTAAATAGTAACTGCTGAAGCATTAAGCCAAGAGTTTTAAAGCAGCAAGCTGGAGTACAGAGGTGAAGCTTAAAACTTTACTACAAATTAGAAGATGAATGAGAACTGTAATCTGAAGTTTCTATAGCTTTACATAACAAAATAATTGAATGAACTAATTCCAGCATTTGACATAATTATATCCCAGGTTGTAATTTTCTCTAGCTATTTCAAATTTGGATCAGTTCTGCATCAGCAACCATTTGCAAGATACACACAATCTACTCAGTTCTAAATCACCTTCTTGAAGCACCTCTTTAGATGAGAAGGCTGCAACAGCTGCCAGCTCCCAGGGCTCCCACACCAGCTCAGTGTACTGTGACCAGCTGTCCCTTCTCGAACTCTGAGTGACACATAACTGACCTGTAACTCTGTATTCTGAAGATATTATCTGATAGGATTTCAACTCTGGGTCTCATTCTTTGCACAAGACTACTCATTCCACCTCTGAATACTTCTGATAGTGCAATTCCAGTAGTCTCATGCCAAGATAAAGCCTCAGAGTAAGATCCTGGCCAGGTCAATTTTTCCACAATCATTGTCTAAGTATTACTCACTTCTACTTAGTAGCATGCACAGGATCAGTGATGCCAAGCAACTTCCATTCAAGTGCAACAAGCATCTAGACACAGTGCAACAAGAACAGTTCAAACTCCAGAGGGGCTTGAACTGCTGGAAGTAAGCACAGACAACACACAAAAATATTTTAGTGAATTAAACGGAACTAACGTAGGAAAGTCATATTTGTTCTTTTAAAAACAGGTTGAAGACTGAGAAACATCACTTAGAAAATTAGTTTGCACTCTACAAACACTTCTTTACAGAAATTACTTTGCTCCCAACAAGAAGCTGATGACATGAACAAATGGAGATACCTGGTGAGCCACAATCACAACAGACTTCATTTCCGGGTAATCTCTGTATGTCATCAATAATGGCTTTTGTCAGATCCTCTAAACTGTTTTCACCTGTGCTCTGCTCTCCACGGAATGCCATATTTAATGCTTCTTCTTTGCTGTTAGTCAATACTGATATCCATCTAGCACAAGATAAAGACCTTTATGAAGATCTGCATTTGCAAATACAAGTTAATCTGTAAACTGTAGAAATCTTGCCAGGAACAAAATATTAGTGGGACTACAGGGAAGGACTGTATTGTGGGAGAGACTGAGGAGGGGGAAAAGTAAGAGACAAAAAGGAAAAATTTGAGAAAATGTAAGTAAGAATGAGAAGAGACAGTCTTAATTCTAACACCCCTTTGGTGAACAACTTTAAATCAAGTTCTCAGGTTTCTCAAATAAGCAGAAGTTGTAGAAGAGAAAGAGGGTAATTAATCTCCTGTAAATTTAACTGCTTTAAAACATGCCCAAAATCTTCCTGAAATCTATCCTGGTGAAAATGATACTCCCTACTTTCTCCGGTGTGCATCTGTCTCTTCACAGAGGAAACAGCAAGCACCCTGGTGAATGTGCTGATGTCTTGTTGCCTTTTAAAATGCAGGTCTCTGTGCACTAATCAGACTGTAACACCCAAATTAATGACCATTGCCATGGCAACCAAGGGGCTAAGGAAGAGAGGATGACAGGAGAGTAACAATACCAATAGCCAACATAAAATTTTAGGAGCAACAGTTGAGGGCAACAAATCAAGACTCTTTAATTATATCTCAGGCACTATTTCCTTCCCTCACAATCACTCTGCAAGTTGTTGTTTGCACAATAATGTTTTAATTAAAACCAAACAAAACCAATTCTCAGTAGCTGCTGTGCTACACGTGGAAGTAAAGAGGGGAAAGCAGTTCCACTAAAGACAAGCACATTGCAGATTCAGTGTTGCTAATTTAGAAAAAGAGCAAATTAAAAAGAAATCCTCCCAGGTACATTGATTTTAGATCTACTCCAGATAATTTTTTTTATGCAGAAGTATTTTAAATTTGCCATGTCCTCAATGCATTTCATGTTTACAATATTCAGACTGTCTGCAATCATCAGACTTCTGAAATATGTAGAAATGGTTATGGTGATCTAAACAAACTAAGAGAACTTCAGATTGAAATTCAAAATTTGTCATTGAAATAACAATGAAAAGATCAGCTTTAAAGGATTTCAGAGGGAAATGGATGTGTGTAATCTTAGAACACAGACTCAGAGCCTGAACTAATACATGGGGGCACTCTTATTATATATTTCGTGCACATATGTTTTTTATATTTTTATGTGCAGAAAATAATCTAGGAATTTGTGCTTAAAATGATTTAAACATTTTGAAAAATCAACCTTAAAGTAAAAAAGAAATTGAAAGTCATGAGCACAAATTTGCTCCACAGTTTACATGCTGAAAACAATAAAGATGCATTAATCTTTCTCATTACACGAGAAGAACCCACACTAGAGGGCACTCTTCTGCAATTTTAAGGATGAAATTCAATGTTATTAAAAAAAAAAGAGGCAGTGGTATCTTGTTTCTAATATTATATCACTGTTTGGTTAAATATGAAGAGTAAAATAGTAATTTAACTCAGACAAACAACATTTATTCTGACACTTGTTGACAATTTCTTTCAGTTTTACAATTTGATTAGTTTGTTAAAAAGGCAGAATTTCAATAACACTCAACTAAGCAGTAACACTTAAAAAATTATTAGATGTAATTAAAACAAACACAACACAACTGAGCCTGCAGTTAGTTTGATACAGATTTCCTTATTACGAGTACCTAAACTGTCAGAGCAATCATTGTTTTGTTTGTGTTTGCTCAGGTAGAAGGAACCCTCTGTCCAAGACTGTCACTGGGTCACCCTTGAGTCAGAGCAAGAGGCACCACAGTGGCAGCTCTTCCCTGACAAGCACAAGCACAAGGACAGCCATGCTCTGAATGACTGGTGCTGTTTATCAAGAAGTGCCCAGCTGCTCACCAGGCCTTCCTGGCAGGCTGCATACTCAAAAACAAACAATTCAAGTCAGTAAATATGTGAATTAAATGTCAACAGTTTATAAAACTCCTTCAAACTTCTCTTCTTCTCTTTTTCTTATCTGTATTAGTCTTTTTTGTTATTCCTTTATTAAAAAAAAACCCCATGTATTTGCTTTATTTCAAAATACTGTCAGTGCCAAATGAATAGTCAAAAACCTTCTGGTAATACTTTGTAGTGTTCCTTCAAATAATTTAAAAATTAATTAAGTCTTACATAATTGATTTTCTTCTTGTTTTAGAACAAGAGGAAGGCTTCAAGTTGTGGCAGAGGAGGTTTAGATCAGATATTAGGAAAAAATTCTTCACAAAATGGGTTTTTAAGCACTGGAACAAGATGCCCAGGGAAGGGTTTGGGA
>VZTN01035871.1:0-12898 GCA_013400515.1 Erpornis zantholeuca | reverse complement strand
TTCTAATGAAAGCCTCTCCCAATCTAATCAAATCAGACCTGTTTTCAGCAGGGAACTGAGCCAAATTATCTCTAGAGGATTTTTCCAAAATAAATTTCTCTGTAACTTTAGTAATGCAACAATTAGTATTAAAAAGAAAAAAAAGGAAAAAATAGTAAAAGAAGAAAGAAGAAAAAAAAAACCACAGCAAAGATTAAAGTTGTCTCAGCAAATCATGGACACACATTGCAAACTGCAAAAGTTTCACAGCTGAATAGAGACCAGTGTGGTCCATACCCGTGTCCTTGCTGCACTGCTTTGCCGTGATCTGATCAGATTGTCATAGCCTGCTTGAGGCAGGCTACAGCAAATACTTCTTGGGTGATAATAAGAAGCTGGAAACAGGGCAGAGAGAGGAAAACCTTCAAAGCAGCAGGCAGATCCACAGGATGTAGCCTAGATCTTTACCCTCTGCCCTGCTACAAACCCATAGGCTCTGTGTATTTGATCCCCAGGTGGGATATTCCAAGAGGGAAGACAGGTTACTCCATGAGTCAATGCCAGGCTGCAGCCTCTGGAAGAGACCTCCAGTCTGGGCTTCGCTGAAGCTTGAGGAAAACATGAAAGCTGCATGTCAGACATGTGATATTACTGAACAGAATGTCAGATGGCTAAAATTATTCACTTAGCACACACTTTGAAGTTAGAAACTGAAATTATCACAGTAATCAACTCAACAGTCTTGTAGAACTAAATAACAACTGAAGCAAACTTTTATGGCACCTGGCTCAAAGGGATAGGATTCATCTCACACCTCAGCCACTGGAGAATAAACTACTCAGACCAGTCCATTATTACAGCTTTCTTTTCTCTTCTTTAATCTCAAAACAGCAATATATATCTTGTTCAATCTCTCAGTTGCCTAACCCCCTTCATTTACTAGAAAAACTAAGTGAAGTTCCTACAGTCAGGTGACAGTCATACCCAAAAGGAAAAAATGTAAAGAACCACCAAAATTAAAAAAAAACCAACAATTTAGTATGATTTCAATTCACTACAGCCTTCAATCTCAACATTCTTTGGTAGCACGTTGACTCTCTTAACTTTCAAAAGTAATCTTGGACTAGTTAACTACTCAGGAAACACAACAGGAGAGAACAAAGACAGTGATCAACAGAGAAAAATAACTGACTTTTTATTAGCACTTCAACAATTATCTAGTGTTCCATGGTAAAGCACATGTTAAAGAAAACTGTGGTACTATTGATTCAAAGTAACAGTTTGGGGGTTTTTTTGAGTACAAATGAAACAGTGTTCCCCCTCCCTTGTTTGCTATTTTTTAAAGAAAAACTAGATCTTTTATTAGCAACCTACGGGCAGAGACATGATGCATGCTGCAGCCAGTTTAACAAGACAAAAAATTAATGCTTTAGATGTTAGATCCCTTCAAATCCCCCTTTTTTTTTGCTTGGTTGGGAGGGAGAGAGATGGAGAATTATTTCTTTGTCTTCCCACTTCCCCCATTTCCCTCCTATTTTTTGCAGACCTGAAGGAAAAGTTGAACACAGTGGAACGAAGAGGCCATGCATGCTACATTCAAATAGAGTTGTCACAAGACTTTTCCTGCAGTATACAACATATTAATGCTTGCATGATATTATTTTGTCAAATCATACAAAAGAGATCTGCAAAAATGATAGATCTGCTGTATGCTGTTACATTTTTTATGTATTACCTATTCAAAATCTGTGTTTTAAGTGATCTTCACATAAAAACAGAGGTAGCCCAGAAGAAATACTGTATTTTATACGAGGTCTCTATGCATAGTGTAATAAAATAAAAGTTTGTTCTATCGACCAAGACGGATTAATTTCAAGACTTACTTCATAATAGTTTGTCTTCTCTTGATATGAATGCTTTCTAACACATGGACAGTTATTTCTATTTAACCTTTGTCACCATGGACAGTTGCTACATCATTATGGAAATATGACAAATACATGTTATTAGGCAAATATTTGAATTTCACTCAAGTATACTTAATATAATAAAAACAAAACAATCTATGTCATAATTTAAGGTTGCTGGACTTATTATGGAAATTAAACAGTGCTTTTAATTAGATTAGTGAGAAGTCAAATAATCAAAACACTGGATTTTAAGTTTAGCATGTTTCTGCACTGTCCAAACAATAGCTTATTTATTTAGAAAAATTCTAACGAATTCCAGCATCTTAAACATAGAGCATAGAATGGGTTGGGTTGTAAGAGACCTTAAAGATCATCCAGTTCCCACTGGAACCCCATGGGCAGGGAATCTTCCACTCGACAAGGTTACTCAAAGTCCCTTCCAGCCTTGTCATGAGCATTTCCAGGGATGGAGCATCCACAGCTTCCCTGGGCAACCTGTCCCAGTCCCTCACCACCCTCAGAGTAAAAAATTTCTTCTTAACATCTCATCTAAACCTGCCCTCCTTCAGTTTGAAGCCAGTTTCCCTCATCCCATCACTACAAGCCCATGTGAACAGTCCCTTTCCAGCTCTCTTTTGGGCCCTTTTTAGGTACTGGAAGGTGCTATAAGGTGTCACCAACACCCTCTCTTCTCCCAGCTGAGCAGTCCCAGCTCTCTCAGCCTGTGCCCAGAGGAGAGATGCTCAGGCCCTGTGATCAGCTTAGTGGCCTCCTCTGGACTTGTTCCAACAGGTCAACATCTTTCTTGTGTCGGGGGCCCCACAGCTGAAGACAGCAATCCAGATGGGATCTCACAAGAGCAGAATGCAGAGGGAGAGTTCAAAAGGGTTTTTTTCAGCATCACAAGAATATTAATTAAGAAAGTATCACTAAGTTCTAAAATAGGAAGTACAATTAAAAGTCTAAGTGAACAAACTGAAACACTGTGGTCCTAATTCTGTGAACAGACCAGGTATGCAAGATGTTCTGCCTGTGCAGAACTGGACCATATTTTTTCCTCAGACACTTAAAAAGGCAGTGACTGGAAAAGATGGAGAATTTAGCAGCTGCTTAAAATAGTTAAGCAGTGCAAGTAAATATACATTTCCTTGTCAGACTTGAAGATTACTTGGCAAGTGCCTGATATCCTGTGTTTCATTTAACGTAAGTGTGCACCATAAAAAAGTGGAACCGTATTTTAAAGAAAAGTAACTTTTCTAAAATGTTCCTGATTCACAGCATCCATACAATCCCCAAAAGAAAAAGAACATTATGCTTAGATCTCAAATCACGTAAGCATCTATTTCAGAGAATGTCCTGAGTTCGAAGGGACATGCAAGGATTTGCTTCTGCTTGCATCTGTTTGAAATTTATTTTTAAGTTTTGATGAAATCAACAGTTGCATTGTCCATACCAGCCAAAAAACAGCTTTGATGATAAGACTGAATACAGTTTTGGCACAGTATTTTTTTAGTGAATTTCCATGACAGAAGTACACAGAGTAAGGAGGAGGAAGTCAATAACTACTTAAAGATGGCTATGAGTTATTAGTTCCTTCTTCTAACAGGACAATTAAAAAGACCATTTTCATTCTTTTATGCATTGTCTCATTGGAGATTTAGTCTGAAGGGCTAATCTGCCCATCTTTGTATAAAAAGTCTATATCCCCTGACTGAACTACATCTCCTAGGAGTCAATGCAGTCTTCTCCAAAAGCCAGCTGCCTTATGACAGTGAGAGATTCTTCCATCTCTCATTTTCTGTGACCTCTGTGACAAAACTGTAGTCGGAAATATGAGCAGAATATAAATCAATATTTAGCTTTGGTATGATTCCCTGACTTTGGCCTGCAGGGCATCACAGGTCTTCTTAGCATCTCCCAACAGCATGGCAGTATTGGGCTTGTAGAAGATGGGATTGTCCACCGCTGCATAACCAACTCCCAAAGATCTCTTCATTACAATGACCTGCACATAGAGAGCTCATGTTTGAAACAGCAAAACACACAGCCATCACCCTTCCTCAAACAAAGACAACACAAAAGCAACCTCCACAAATGAAGGAAGAGGATTAGACATCTCTGACCAAAACAGAGTGCTCACTGCTATGAAACTGTATTTCGAACTTTAATATAGCAAATAAATTGATATCCAGACCAATTTCAGAAACATTTTGTTGTTAAATACAATGTTATATTTCAGATGAAGAGATTGTGGACATTACGCATGTATTTACTTTATTCTATGTAATAAAGTCAAAGCAAAGTGTGCATTGATGACCACAACATTGAAGGGTTTTGAGACTTTAACTTTGAAGTGCCCATGGGACATTAAAAAAAAAAAAGTTTCAGCCAGTTTTAGCTATTAAACATCAAATTAGTTAACCATGGGACCTTCAGCAGAGAAACTGAGAAGTTTTGCCTTAATTATGTTCGTGTTTATCTCTCAAATTGCAATGTATAGCTACACACTCTGCTGATAAACAGATGTGCCCATGACTGAGTACTTGAATGGATAACCCAAAGAACAACTGAGGCCAGCACTGCATTCAGAACAAGGTATCAAAGACTTCACATCAAGGAAACACAAGTACATGTATTTTACATCAGAGCAAAACTGTTGAGGTAACTAAACTGTTGGTTCAACCTGGACTGTCTAAGCTCTCTATTCAACTCAGTCATGCATTGTCTTGGGGTTTTGTTCGGGTTTTTGGGGGGCGTGTTTGCTGTTCCTTAGTTAATATTTTTTATTTTATTTAAGCACATTATTAATTCTTGTATTTCTACCTCAGTATTAAAGTTGTCAACTATAAACTCAACAGTTGTAAGCAGACCACCATTTTTTCTAATCACATTCTAGTAGAAGCACTCTAATTGATCTTTTCTATTGCAATCATCATTAGTCTAACTAAAGTCCTTGATGAGGATGGTAAAATCCAAACAGTGCATCACTCTTGCAAAGCACTGACTGGTTTTCTGGACAAATTGGAGAAAAGCTTCTTGTGGAAACCAGAATACTGGAAGAATCTTGTTAGTTTATCCTATAAACCATATTTTTAAAAGCTTGCTAAAGATAGGTGATAACTCAGCTCTGTTAATCTCACCTGTTTGGACTTCCAGACCTCAAGAACCGGCATTCCAGCTATGATAGAGTTTGGATCTTCCTGTGCTGCTGAATTAACTGTATCATTTGCACCAATTACAAGGACCAAGTCAGTTTCTGCAGCAAAAAAAAGAAAATGACACTGATGAAAAATTATCTGAAATCTGAACACTGAGGCTGATGCACTTTTTGTGTTAAATCTGCTATTTTTAGGCAGAAGAACGTTTAATGGTTAAGTGCCCTGCAAACATTTATGGAGACAGTATGCACACAAGTATTTTATAAACTTCTTGGGCAAATTATATGTGAGACTTCAAATGTGCTGCCAGCTACCTCCAACAAACTGCAATCATCCACAGCCCAATTCCAAGGGACTCATCAGACCAGCCTGCCAGACAAAATTTAAATCCTTTTGATATTCAAATGTGGTTGAAAGCACACACATAGTATCATCACTTTCAAATTTTTTGTGCCTGGCTTTTCTTTTGAATATTTTTCTGAAAAATCTTTTACTGGCAACCTTCTCTCTTTTAAATAAAGATGTAAGAAAGCAAGAAGTTGCCAGTACAATGCTATACAGTTTGCAAGCCACAACAGGGTCAAGTTATCCACAATACTTGACCTAAAGAAGTTACAATACTTTTCCTCTGTGGGGATGGGGCAGTAACAAAGATAAAGATACAACATTTGCCATTTACTTCATAACTAGATGCAATTAAAAAAAAAAGCTCCTCCCCAGCTTCCCCCCACCAAAAAAGACTTGTAGTCCTCTACAAAGAGAAACTGAATAGCTGGACTTCTTGACTTACTATTGTTAAAAATCCCTGTGCAGTACAAAAACAAAGTCAAATAAAACATCCAATCTACTGGAAACTTATGGCTCACATGCTAACCTGGGAAGTCTTCATTTATTTCATCCATTTCCAGTACAATATCATAGGGAACGCCAGCCTCTGCTAGCAGTACATTCAGCTGACCAGGCATACGGCCAGCCACAGGGTGAATACCAAACCTAAAAGGGAACAAACCCCATTAATAAATTTGGACCACTTTGTTTTATACATTAAAATTGTCACCTGTGACTTACAAGGCTGAGAAGTTCTTAAGTATAAGCACAAATGGCAATTAATAAAATGAAACTGTTAAACTTTAACAGTTCAGCTTCCAAGTAGTACCATATTTCAAGTCATGTGACAGATTCTTTTGGACTTTTTCAAATGACCCTTTTAACTGCAAAACTACCATCCATATCAATATGTTTTTCGGGTCCCTTGCATCACTGAAAACACCACGGACTAAATAAAATCACCATGAAAAAGGCAAGAGACCATGCCACCTTTCTGAAGCAAGACTTCTCCTCCATCTAGAAATGCACTTGGCAAATTACTTTATTTACTCAGGTATCTCTAGAGTACCTACAAGAAACACTTGTATGAAGAACACTTCAATCCAACAGAAAAATTAACAGGGACTCTACTTCAATGTACAAGACAATACCTTGCTGAATTAGGTTAACCTGCCACTTTCTTCTCATGATTGACCTTAGGGGAAATGAAAAGGGGACAAAAAAAGAAGGGAAGATGGAGAGCTAAGAAACTGTAAGAGTTTAAGCATAAACATTAAAAAAAATGTTTTTGGAACGGCTCAAAAACTACTTAGAGAAAATACACTGCTCATGAGTTACTGAAACTTCACACAGACTGACACCTGGGACCTGGGGTGCTGGCAGACTGACACCTGGGACCTTCACACACACCTGGCACCTGGGGTGCTCAGGCATGCATGCAGTTCTCTAAGAGTAAAAACCTGAAAAAGCCAGAATGGAGATGTTAAACTGGTTTAGCTGCAACCACCAAAGACTTATTTGGTTAGAAGGAAATCTGTTTCCTGTTGGTACTCTTCTGATCATCTACTGGCACATACAAGCAAGGCATATCCATGTCTACTGTCCTATGCACTTTCTGTCTTTCCATTTCTGGAGTTATCACTGGATGGAATGCTGACTCATGCACACCAGAAGTGCCTCAGATGAACATTGTATGGGGCTGAAGATAAATGTTTAATTCAGAAGCCTATGCATACTTTGGAAAAGAAAGAAAATAGTCAAGAAAAAAAGTGGATTTTTGAATTCTTGGATTTTGGAACAGAAATTTCTGAACAGAAATCCACGGAAGTCAGGAATTAAATGAAAGTAATTCAGAGTTCTTCAGAAAGGAGAGAAAGACTAATAAATCAACTTCCTATGACACATACTTCTATTTTCAACTCTACTGCAATGGGAATGGATAATACATCACTGATGGACCACAAGTCACAGTCCAATCAACACAGATCACTTATGAATTGAAGACTGTACAAATACATCCTTAAATGGGCAACTGAGCACTCCATCATCAAGGCAACATTAATACAATACAAAAATGAGACAATTGGGACTCCAGCAACAAAATTAAGGACATATGATTAATCCGCGTAATACTAGATATACTACAAATTTAAGGTCTAGGTCGAACAGCAGGATAAAAGCTATTTTTAAAAGGAATACTTTTAAAGAAGAAAAGGAATAGATTGCATTCAGCCAGTAAACATTTCGGACCCTGTTGCAAAGGATAATACCTAGAATCAAAAGGAGAGCAAATATACAGCACAAATTACTAACAGCTTACGTTTCACACCACTCACTCAGTAACACAAGCCATCTGTAGTACTGCAGATAGACCTTAAGTATACCAAATTTGATCACTAACAGTAGGAGAACTCTTATTCTGAAGTACCCTTGAGAAAACTCATCACTCCTCTGGCAGTGAAAATAGATTTTCCAACAAAATTCTCTTTTGTGTCTAATAAAATTATTTGAGTGCCTTTGTGACCAAAGCTGCTTTGGCAATACACAAAACAAAATACTCGGGAGGTTTCTATTAAGTACTATATACACATACAATCTTATTTCAAGGGCTGGAAAGCCAAAATTTAGGCTGCCAAGAGAATGAATTTCACCTTTGACTTCACCATTCCTGGCAAGAGCCAAGGAAAGAAGAAAAGAAAGGGACAAATTATTTTCCTGCAGGAAGAGTTATGGCATGAACCATCAGTAGTTAAGAGACTTCTGACAGACTCTGCTTGAAACCACACACTGCATATTCACGAAGTTTGAGAAAGCTGCTCATACAAAAGCTTTTTTGGACAAATATTGAAGTGACTCCCACAAGTCTGCTTGTAAGAGTCTGTTAACCAAATATGACAGTAGCTTGCCAGTAGTACTTGAAACTGGATGTGCAAGAATATCAAAAAAGAATAATTAAAAAATAAAGCTTCTATAAGGCTCTCGTTATGTCACAAGGTAACATTTAACCACTTCTGGAGTGAAATCAGCCTGTCCAAGAGAAAGCAGAATTCAGAATTCAGGTAACCATAGGAAATAGATACCTAAAATCCTTTATGGCTCATAACATGTCTAATAAAAGCAGCAATCTTGCTTCCAACTTACAACAGCAGCAGTTCTTCAAAGCTATGTGCAGTTCAGCAGGAACATTTTGTTACATATGCTCTCTCAGATGTTCATAACATGAACCTCATTCATATTCATAAATTTAACACAGAAATTATTTTAAAGGGAAACATGTTTTATGGTAAAAACGCTTTCAAGTGAAAAATTGCCAAGTTTCTTTGATATTCTTTTGCCGCCAGTTAGACAGGAACTCCCTTAGGTTGGTTGGTTTGTTTATAAATCAAGAAGAAATCTTAAACCACAACACATAGCCACAATCAGGTTGTGTATGACTTGAAACATTATTCTGGTATTTCACTGAAACACAGAATTCCCCAGGAATTTTTTCTTTTGACCCTGACAACACAAGGTGGGGCTTGCTAACCACCAACAACTGTCAAATACTGAAGTAAGTGTACAACACCTCACTACTCACACTTCATAGATAAACAGCAGGAAGCAAGGATATTCAACTTTTTTAACCAGCCTCTACTGGATACCTTTTCGTTTTATGAAGATGACAAAGCACAAGAGTTTATGTTTTGAACTTTTTCAAGAAATACAAAACGTGCAGCATTTTATTTTAAACATAGACTAAATATCTAAAACTCCTGACATACACATATCTAGCACTTTCAGCACAGAAAACACTTCATCTGGAGTTGAGTGGGATAGAAAGGACTGAAGGCGGCAGAAGTAGTATGAAGTTAGTAATATGAAAAAGACAACTATAGCACAAAAAATGACTAAAAAAATCTTAGAATAGGAATTACTTCTCATACAGCTCATAAAGTCAGTATCTATCTTTATGATAGCTGGCTGGGTAACATTCTTGTACTGAAAGAGCTGGCTCAGAAGAGCAGCACCTAACCCAATGCAGAAGTGTTTCAGGATCACTTCATCCATGTAAAGACAGGGCCCCTGTCATTATACCAAAGAGCAGAGTATTATACAGAGCAAAGTAACTCCTGGCTGGTGCCTAATTTAGCTTACTCAACACTTTCAATGCTGTATTTGCCCAAGGATTTTGCCTCACTTACAGCTCTTCACATCTCCTTCCTTGTATTTAGACACCTCTCTGCAGCTCTGTTTTCAGTATAAACAATGCATTATTTTAGGTAATGGGAAGAGAAAAAACACCAACTAGATGAACAGAGAAGAGCATCCTTCAGATATTCCACAGCTTGAATCCTGCCTTGTAATAGTTGCAGTGCAGCATGACTTCAGAGTATCAGGTTACAAGCATCAACACACAGAGCTAGTTTAGACCTGCTGTCATGCCTAAGCCAACATATACCCCCAAAACCAGTCCTACAGAATGGACCAAGCTCGGTGGCTCTCCTGCAGTCAAGTCAGTTAAATTTAAATTGAGTTAGATAGATAAATTGCCACACTTAAGTGATACTGGCTGATACTGGCTCCCTATTTCCAGCCACTGGAAATAGGGTTTATGACAGCAGGGGCAAGATCCAGATTGATCTTGCCTCAGTGCAATACCCTTCCCAAGAACCCCAACTACAGGCAAAAATCAGGAGCCTACTTCCACAAACCATTATATGCTGACCTCGTAAGGTCATCCAGAAGTGAGCTAACCCATATGGAACCAAAGCACACCTACAATACTCCCCCAGGTACACAGGTACAGCTGCATCCTTGTAGAAGCCATCAGACACTGCATGGTTTGCTAGTTCTAACTACATCCATAAACCACTGGAGCTGAACAGACCTGTTGGACTCCACCTGTCCCTTCATCTGCAGCATGAATAAGTCAGAACCCACATGTTAAAGTTGATTATAACAAACCAAGAACTGACACGTAGGTATGCACTTTGTGTTTTTGTGGTGCCCATAACTCAGCTTCCCAGAAACCTGCACCAGCACACATTGTTCCTATGCTGCCACTCAACAGGGACAGTAATTCCCATCTTGCACCTGTGAGCTTCACGCGTGCTAAGGCTGCTTGGGACCGCATCTTAACATCTCATCCTTTAAAATTCTTCTAGATTTTCATGTGGAGCCATAACAGATGATGACTTTAAACTGATACCATAAACAATTGTAGGTAATCAGTCTTATTTATTAATTTGCAGATAATGTGTAACTGATACCCATGCACACGTTCTTTTACTTTCAAGAAATTAAACAGTGGAGGAAAAAAGCAGAACCCTAAACACATTTGATTAGAGTTCAGCCACTGCAGAATGAATTAAAAAAAAAAAACAAACCACAGGCACAACGCTAAATCAATACTACTATGTTTTCAAAAATGTAGAAAACTTGTTTTCATATGTTCAAAAGTAATTACATTCTCCAGCATCAAAAGACAGAAACCCAAGTCCTTCAAGATATCTACCTACAAAAAGTAGGTTAAAAAAAAAAACCAACCAAAACACTGACTTACTAGCAACTATTTTGAAAGGCCATTAAAAGGCAACGTGCATGTCTCTCAACTATGAATTACCAGAAACTCAACTTATAAACTGTGAAATTATTTAGAAAGTCTACACAAAACACAGTTTTACGAGTCCTTCCATACAAAAATGCATTTTTCTTACCAAGAACATCTTACTACACACTTCCTGTGCGTAGGAAAACAAAACACATTGATAGATAAGGTCTCAGGGAAGTCATACTGTGGTAAAAACTAGGACAGTTAACCTGATGTGGATATGGAGAGCATCAACAACCCTTGCATATATGAGAACATACAGTTTTAGACTGTAATTATGTTTCTATACACAAAAGCACTACAGAATATAATTTTATTATGCAGAAAAAATAACAATTTCACAACCAGGGTTCTACAAGTTCTACAAGCAATAAAACGTGGCTGATGAACTTTGGTAAGGCAAGAACTTTCAACAATTTACTTAGCTCTAACTTTGCAGAAATACAACACCAGTTGTAGAACAGTCATTTCCTCTCCAAGGCCAATAGATTCTTGGGGCTATGGGATTTAGCCTATAAAAAGTTTTGTTGTTTATCCATCCATGACAAGGGAAAGCTATACTTAAGGCTCAGTAATATCCAGCTTTCTCTGTGACTTTACTAATTCATTAAAGACCATCTCAAGTGAGCGATGATGTTAGCTATGCAGCTGAGTAACTAAAACAGTCTAAAGTTTCCAAAAACTCTCCTGTATTTCTAAATTTAAATCCTAGTCAAAGGTTATGCATCATGTTATATAATCTGCGGTCTTCACTGAGAATGTTATGGCTATAGGCAAAGCAAATTAAAACAACAGCTTCTCTGGATCAGTGGTGAGCCGTGAAGCAAAAAACCAGACCATATGACAGTCGCAATTTTTCTTGGCACACGATGGGCATTACAGACTGATGCAATCCTGTGTCCATGCTGGCAGCCCTCCACAGCGTGTGTGTGAGAGTGTCACTACATCTGGATGGTGAGTGTATTAGGGTCCCGAGGCACTCCGGGCCTACTGAAACCAGAGGACAACAGCTGCACTCAATGAACACCATGGGAGCTCAGCAAAGTGATGAAAGGCCTGAATTACCACAAACTGTAAATACAGATTTATTTCATTAAAATACTAGGTAACAACTGCAGTGATCCCTTCCTGAAATTGACTCATTTCAAGTATAAGCCATTTATTTCAAGGACTCATTCACTTTCCTCCCTTGCAAAGCCAACATAAAAGGCAAAACCAACTTTTTTTTTTTATTTCACTAAGGTTGGTCAAAAAAAAGCTAACCCCCCACAGAAGCACTAAAAGAAAAGCCAGAAGTATACAAGACTGTCATCGCATTAGCCATGAAAGGGTTTTTTTTGTTGCACAACTAGGCATCTTCAAATGTTTTAATGCAATCTGGACACACACAGAGCTGTTGCTAAACATGGAGAAACAAGGTGTGAAGACTGCTCCAGGAAGCAAATACACCACCACACACACTCATTTCCCATGTATGCATGAACAAATACATCCATACAGCAATTTTAAATGCAAAATTGCAAAAACTTGGTTAAATAGTAACAAGTAATTGCTGCTAAGCCCTAGGACTCTGCCGTTATCCAACACAATGCTGTAACACACTTGCAAAAGCTTGCAAATTTTAATAAATACTGGAAAAGTACTGGAAGAAGAAAGACAAAACCAAAACATGCTGATTACTAGAGCACTGATTCCAAAGGGAAGTTACCATCTAATTGAAATAAACATATGGAAATCAAAGAATGAGTCTGGCTAACAAGTATCTGCCAACATACCTTGTTTAAAATAAAAACAGACCCTCAATTGATTTTAAAATATTAAGGTATCAGAATTAGAAAACAAGCAAAATTCAAACCATCAGCAAGAAAGACATAATGTTTGCTTTCCAGTACTTTCATAATCTGTAAGACCTACAGAAGAACTGAAGGAGGAAA
>VZTN01035867.1:0-13555 GCA_013400515.1 Erpornis zantholeuca | reverse complement strand
GGCACTGATGGGCCCCTTAACAAAAGATAACAGAGGGAGGAGGCAGGGAGGGCTCTCTCACCTGGTTTTAACAGAAACCTGAAGATGGTCATAGAATACACCCCCCTGGATACATTTTATATTATAACCCAGGACACTCCCTGAAGAAGGAACCCAGCTCCTCTGCTGCTTCATAAGAACTTATTCTCACCCCACAAAAGAAATCCCTGCCTGCATCTAAGACACTTGAAACTGAGAGAGATGTTTGTGTTGTGCCCAGCAATGCACTTTTCTCTCCCTGCTCAGTCTGGTTGCAACCAGTTTGACTGAAACTGACCAGAACAGTTCAAGGTCCTAACTATCAAGACTCTAAAGATTTTTTCCCGGTTACTAGAATGTAGAACTGTCAGTTTATACTTGAGTAAAATATGGAGAAAACCACTTCTCAACAAAAGTACAATGTACATAACAAGCGGTGGCATTTTCCTGAAAATGTTGGCTGTTCCCATGGCTGTCGTTCTACTACCATGAAAACATACTTCTGGGTCAGAAAAGGACTGTGGCATCCTGAGATATGAACCACCTCATCTCCTGCAGTGACTCACTGTTTTCACCTTCTGCCCATGCCATTCAAAGCTCTCATGTTATTTATGTAAAAGGGTCCCACAGTCACAGAAGTTGTTTAGAAGTGGATTCAGAGCAAGTTTTGTTCCTCTTCCAAATCACTCCTGCGCGTCACTCAGAAACAGGCTTAGAGCTCTGACTACCATGAGGAGGTAGTTCTCTTAGCTCTTCTGCCCTTTCTTAGGTTTCCCACCTTGTATAATTTTATTCTGTAGTTCTACACTCATGTAACAGGCAGACACAAATAGTATGTGCATATACAATGTAATTCAGCCAGATGTTAAATTTCATTTACAATGATAGAATTTATTCTTACAAAAAATGAGTTTACTGTATAGAGTTTAAATATTCATATCTAGTATTTCACTAATTCCTTTAATTATCTTTCTTTAATGTACATTTAATACTTCATAACTCTAAGAAGCTATCTAAATTATGCCTTGAAATTATTTCCTCTTTCTCATACATCCTAATGATATTAAATACTGAGTAGCATTTATATCAAATAGTATGGTTTATTTTAAATGAATTAGAGGAATGGTTTATCTCTGTGAACCTAGAAACATTTTCAATAAATCCTATTCCATGGCATCTAGTGATGACAGTAAAATTTCTTTCATGAAGACAATTGGAAGAGCAAAAATATGAATAATACAAATAATCATGCATTTAAGTATTTTAAATTTCAGAGTGACACAACGCGGTTTTTACAGTCCTCAGGGGTTTTGCCCAGCAGCTCTGGGGGGAAACTGCGCTGCACTGATAGCATGGGCATCAGAAGTTCTCCCATGATTTCCCTCTTCAGGGAAATCTCTCAGTGCCTACTCTCCGGCACTATTCTCAGCTTGCCTTAGCTCAGCTGCCCTTTGAGGCTGCACATCAAACCAGTTGCACCGATGGGTAGAAGCAAAAGATGAGAACAGACCCTTCTGCTGCTATGTCCCAAGAGTTTATTGTCTCAGGGGCAGCAGAACAAAAGCGAGCCAAAAGAGCCAACAGAACAAGGGTGCGCAGCCTTTTAAAGAAGAGGGGAACAAGGGTCTGTTCACAATACAGGGACCAATCCGGCTAGCTTAGGGGCAGTGGGCAGGGAGGGATCACATTTTCCAGGACCAACAGGGTTACAACCAAGGTGACTGATACTTAAAGCAACCACAGGGGCGTCGAGGTTTTAGGGGAATTCCCAAGGGGAGTGTCTGGGACTCTGGGGATTGACAAGCCTGAGAGAAAAGGGTTTGGGTGACTGACAGGGATCTCTCTGGAACACAGGAGGGGTTTCTTCCTTATCTGGTGGAGGTGGTGGGAGGGTTGAGGGAAGGAGTTTGGGGAGAATGCTCTATTGTGAGAGCAGCCAGAGAGGGGAGGGTAACAGAACATAGCAACTTTTAAAGAGTAACTTCAATTTAACATTGCATACAAATGAGAAGCCAAATGGAACTAAACATTAACAGTCCAGACCACATCACCACATCAGAGTGCTAATTAGTTTTTATGGCAAAGAGTTCTTGAAGGACTGTGTTTCATGCTGAAGAAAGTGGCTAGAAACTCAAAACATTTATGTTTTTTAATGCATATCCTTTTGTCATTAAGGGTATTTCATGTTTTATGTAGGTGCCCAGAAATATCTTTTGAATTAATTCAGCCTGTTTTATCACTGAGGATAGAGAAACATTGGAGATTACATGGGGAAGCTGTAGCATTTCAATCACTAGTTGTCTTTAGGACCAGTTACACAAATCTCTGGATTTTTAACTCAAGGTGGAAGGATGAATGAGGTAAAATTGTCAGGCATCCTCTAACTGTTTTTTAAATATATAATTTCAATGTCAATCTGATCAAATTACAGTGACTACAGCTTTCTGATTCCTGTAGAGTAACTTTTAACAAAATACTCAACATTGCGGAAAGATCATGTGTTTGTACATGCTTTTGTTTCAGGAACAGGCAAGGCCGATATAGCATTCTTGCATTTGCTTAACAACACTAACTCTGATTTAATCCTATGGAATGTGTTTAATAGTATTAACTATTAAATTTTTTCGTAAAAAACCCAGCTGGAACAATGAATGATGCTTTGTGAAATTTTTAAATGCTACTGCTACTTCAGTCAGTTATCATTGCAAACTTCAATATCCTTCATATTTTCTTTGATAATTGAAGCAAAGGCACCAGAAACCCCCATAGTTTCTTAAGATTAATAGGCACAGAAACACTAAAACTTTACAGAATTGCTCTTACAGCCTTGAAAATCTGAATATTATCTATGATTCTGATTATCATAATCTATACATACTTTCATCAAAATGTACACCTCTTGAAATATTATTCCTTGCTGTTGTAGTAGATGTCCAGTATTACATTTTTAGCATTACTGGCATTGCAAATAACAGCACTTCAAATACTTCAGATTTATAATGGAAAAGTTTTTCCATAGGCAGCAGAATAAAAGATAATGCACCAAGCTGCATTTTTGCATAGTTATTCTACCCTATAGGACTCGAGGTTTGGGTTGGTGGATATTAAATTTCTCTTGATGTTCAGAGGCACAAAATTCAGGTCAGAATCCATATTCCCATTCAACTCCCCTTTCACTTTCGTGACTAGCATGCAGTGATGACTTAGTGCTAGCAATTGCCTTGCAGAACAACCACAGGATCAATAGTGAGGAGACAGTTAAAATAAACTTACCTGAGTTTCTCACCCATTTCTTTTCTGTGTGTGTCATCGGAAGAGAGTATATTTTTCACTAGAAGAAATTCTGCAGCAATTCCTTAGGAACTATTACAACTAAATCCCAATGAAGCTATATACTCTGTTTTACATTCTTTTGTGCAGTAGTATATTTAGCCAGTGCAGAGGTCCCCAGATAAAGCTGAAGTGCAACAGAAAGGAAGGATTTTTAATTTAGGGGCATACACAGTTGTGTTTATTGCATTGCATTCTTCCCTGGTCAATGCACACTTTTATATAGTAGGAAAATACTAACCATTTCAATTAGAGCGATCATGCTGAAAGAAGATATTGTCAGTTGTCATGATCTCCTATTTACTTTTGTGACATAGGATATTGCAAAAGTCCCACTAATATTGGTTATAAAAATGCTAGTTCTATGCTAATTCAAAATGGCTTTCAGCTAGTATGCCTTTCAGGAAGGCTAAAACCTCATCAAAATGTTTATCCCATCTGTAGGGACAGTGTATGTGAAATTTGATAATCATGAGCTGCAGTACTTCCCATACTGTATTTGAGTGAGGCTCAAGACAACCTGTATTTTTTGTAATTGGGATGAAGAGAATAATTAGGGAGCAGAGATAAGGGTTAAAAAACACCGGGAAACTAACAAAAGAGAAATACAAAAGAAGAGGTAGATATAGAAGAAGGGTGAGGATGAAAGGATTAAGGGGTTGGCAACTAGGAGAGAGAGCAACAGCTGTATCTGGTCCAATACAAGAAATAAGAGGAAAAGTTCAGAGTCCAGAAAGTAGGTACAAGAACCTACCTAAATGGTGTCTTAGGTTACAATGTAAGATGTAACCAAACTATGTATTCTATTACCATTTTCATAAGCTGTTCAAACAAGTGGGATAGTGTTCTTTATCTTCTCCTTGAGTCAGCCCTGAAAACTCCCTCTGGGGAGCTATCTCTGCTAATGGGCCATCAAGTCTCACTGCACAACTCATAGAATTACATCATCCCATTGTGAGATGCTCTGCCAAGGGGGAGGAACCAAACATTCCTACCTGTATATAATCTGAGGCTTGGAACACCATGGGCAACAGCTACCACTGGATTTCTAGAGGGCAAGAGCTCCATAACCACAACTGGACCTCCAGAGAAGGATCAGACTTTACGACAGGATCATCGCTTCGACAGAACCACTCCAACAGGACAGCAGCCACCATTTAATCAGACCGCTACCACCATCCTGACCAACAGGGTGTCAGGTCATATTCTGACACTGTCAGTTTAAGGCAGTATTTCTCTCCTATTGCCTTTATTTAAATTTCCCTATTAAATTGTTGTTCTAACTTCCAATCTCCCACTGTTTTGCTTTCAAACTAGTACAAATGAAGTATGACTAATTCAGGCCTTACTAATTCAGGTAAGAAATGCTGTGTCTGCTTTTTATCTCAATCTGTGCTTCCTGCAAGAACACGCCCCTTACTTAAATGTGCCTGAGCCTATGTTTGAGCCCTAAATTCACTTCATTGATCAGATACAATTCTGTTTTGGAGTCTGAATGAAGAATTTCTCTTTCTAGAACGTAAAATATGACCTAGCCAGGAAACTGCTTTTTGGTTAGATGTTTCTTTTAGGTCAAATGAAAGAAAGGGAAATAAATTTCTGGCCATATTTCCATGCTTGGTGTTTAACTTGTAAATTGCAAACACATCTAAAATATAACTGGATAAGCATTTACAACTCCAGAAAACAATCAGCTTTCTGGATTTATCAAACCTCCAACTCCTCTCTTCATTAGGGCAACAGGGGAGCTTTTCCTTCAGACTTTGAAACTAGTAAAAATGGTTTAAAGTATTTCCAGGTAAGACTTAGGGAATGAAAGAAAACCTGCACTACTGTCCCACTGATACATTTCTTATGAGTTATGGGATATTCCTGAGAGTTTCAAAGGACTCTGTACACTTCCTTATGATATTAGTTGAACTGGGTGTCTTGCTGAAGGAGAAGAGAAGAGAAGAAAGATCACAGTTATGTGTTATCATTGGTTTAACCCTAATTTGTCTGTGCTTGATCATGCCTGCAGTGAAATCTTGTCCGAAGTTTTTCCTCCTAGGTGTTAAGGTTAGGGTTTAGGTTTGGGGTGAGAGGTCAGGGTTGGCTTTGAGTTTAGAGTTAGGGTTATGGTCATTGCAGTTTAGGGTTATGGTTAGGGTGATAGGGTTAGGTGTCAGGGCCTAGGGGTTACAAGTTAGGGTTGGGCTTAAGGGTTATGTTTTAGATGAGGTTTATCTCAGCTGCATTGAGTCTATTCTGGTTTTAGGTGGTCTCAGATTAATGAATACAACAGAGTCCCTCGCTCTGTGGAACATCAGGAATATCTGAAATGGTTTTTCCTGTGTGCTGGATTTGACTATTACAGTTTTCCTCATGCTGTCTAATAAGCAGATGGGTTTTGCATTTCTGCTGAATATGAGGTTGATAATATAGACATGTTTTTGTTATTGCATGAAAAAGGTCTCTTGTGTTTTTTATACTGACACACTGGCCAGAAATTTGGAGATGTGTGGGAAGATGGGAGGAGACATAGCCTGGAGAGGTTACCCCAACTGCCCAAAGGAATATTCCATTCTATGTGACATCATACTCAGTGTACAAAGTGGGATGAAGAAGTGGGAAAGTGTGACGTGAGGGGATGTTTGGAGTGATGGTGATAAAAACAAGGGCAGGGAAAAGAATCCCTTCTTCCAAGTCTTTATTAGAAAATCAGCTTTGAGGAAGGGGGCCCATGGGGTCACACCTGCCACCACCGCTCCCTTTGTTCGGCTCCGAGGAGGAGGTCTCTTGTAGCTCTGTCATGCTCGTCGGCAGAGCTAGGGGTTCCAGTCCTCGCGGGATCGGTGGGAACGCCCTCTTCAGGCGGAGAGTGAGAGTTCCGGATGGAGAGTCGAGAGCCCCTTTGGCTCTGTTGCCTAGGGGTGTTGTTTTCTTGGTGGGTCTCTAAGTTAGGGTGGCAACTTCAAAGTTGGAAAACTGGAACTAGTCGATGGCTCTGGTTGCTGCCGGTCCGACTTGCTGCCGGTCCGACGGTGTTGATTAGACTTCTCAATTAGGTGTCAGCTCACTATTCTAGGGGCTGATTTCTGCTTGTTGGCGCTGGGTCATCTAATTTGCATGTGAATGCCGTCACTTCCTCTCAGGTGCTTGGCTGGGAGCAGTGGGGGAGGCGGCACCTCCGACTGGAGAAAGGTGTAGGGCAAACTAATATACATAACTGGGTAAGTAATAAAGGAAAATAAGGGGTTTCCATTGATACTATGGGTCATTAACAAAAGCAGGGATAACCGGGTACATATTACAGAAAGAAACGGCAGAGCACTTTAGCACAAAGTAAGCAACATAGAGTAAAACCGGTGGAGGACTTAGCTACAGCAATTAACAAGAACAAACGGGCTTAATTAATGAAGGAAAATAAGGGGTACAGCACTGATTTCAGACGTGGCTAACAGTAACAAGGGTAACAGGGTACGTATCACAACAAGCTGCATAACACAGAGTGAATGGGTGGGGTGCTTAACGAGGGTGATTAACTGGGACAAGAGGCTTAATCAACGAGGTAGATAGTAAAACCTGGGTAGATAAACAACAAGATAAACTGGGAAAAGAACAGTAGAATCTTGTCCTTAACAATGGTGTTTGATGTTTGTCTTCCCAAGTCACCCTTATGCATTATGCAGCCCGGCTCTCCTGGAGATGGCTGAATATCTACCTGTCCACAGGAAGCAGTGAATGAATTCCTTGTTTTGTTTGCTCATATGCATGGTTTTTGCTTTCCTTATTAAACTGTCTTCATCTCAACCCCTGAGTTCTCTGGTTTTTACCCTTCCAATTCTCTCCCCAGTTCTACTGGTGGGGCAGTGAGTGAGGGGCTGGGCTGCTGGCTGGGGATTAACCATGACACCCTGTATTGGTCCTGTGGTATTCCCAATGAGCTAAGAAGTGAGATCAGACTTAGGCAGATCATCTCTGTTCTTGCAAACTCTTTTAATGTGGCACAAAATGTCCACATTGATTTTGTTCTTCTATGATTTAGGCAAGTTTCTAGGGCTGAAAGGCCTGGAATCTCAGCAAGGTGAACTTGGGTTTCCACACAATCCCAAGCCCTTGCCAAACAGGGTGATTAGTTGTAGTAAAGACATGTTTGTGGCCAGGTGTCCTGTTCCACTGTAAGGGGGAGCCAGGAAGGATTCCTTTGATAATTTTTCATCAGAAAACCTAAGTACTAAACATGGCAATATTATATCTGAAAATTGTTTATTGAAAGAAAAGGGAGATAGAAAAAAGAGCAGTGAGGGGAAAAGAAAAGAGAGAGAGAGAGTGAGAGAGAGGGAAAGAAACAGAAGACAGGGACAGCATTACCACAAGGAATTCAGAGCGCTCTGTCAGTATCAGTTCAGCAGGCAGAGCATACGAGCTGCGGAGCTCCCGTGGCGGGCTGGGTGTGATTTTGAAATAGCAGCTGGCTGCATGTCCCTTCTGGCGACAAAGAAAAGGCTGCTGTGGTTACAGGCGTGCTCCTGGAGTGGTTCAGAGTTTTCAGAGTTGGGATGGCGCAGGAAAGGTGAAGCAAGGCAAAGCAGGGAACACAGGAAACCCAGTGAAGCGGAGAGGGGCCAAGCTGACCCTTCAAGCGACCCAAAGCAAAAATACCTCGTGCTGTTGTAACTAGCTGTTTTTCATGTGTCTCCCTAAACTCCTCCCCCAACTTGACTTAGCGAGCTCATCTTTGGCGGGGGTGGGGAGCTGCTCACAGTCCAATCATGGAAGTCCCCTGTCTGTCCTGATTGGCTGCCAGGGAAACACAGTTTCCTGCAGGCATTTTCCTCACTTCAATTGTGACACACGTTGAGGTATATATGTATGTATTGGTGCCTCTCAGCAGGGCATATCACCCCTCTCCCTGCTACAGGTGGCTGGTGCAGATAGGAGAGGTAACCCAGGCGGGCAAGGCCCAGCAGGTATCATCTCCTGGTCCCAATAGGTCTGCCAGCTGAACCAAGAATCAGCATCTTGGTATGGAAATAAGGTGTGGGAAGATATAAAAGAAAAAACACAGATGACCAAAAGGCCTGTTTTACACTATAAAAGTACTACAGTTTATCACAGAGGCAGAAGTCTCTTACACACTCCTTGGGAACATGCTAGACGATTGCTCCCTGAAGCTTGGATGCAACTTTGTGGTTACTTTTCTGGAAATTGAGGGAAAAGATTTCGATGTGTACCACCTCCAACAATTTGGTGGTAAGAAACATTGGATCCTAAGTTATATTATTTCTTCTCTAGCTGTAAAATTAATGGTACCTTTATCCCTGTGTGTATAATACTAGTAGTCCCTTTTGTCTTACCCCCGTGTAGTGATAGTCTCTTTTAAGTCTTAAGTCTGTTAGTTTTGTGTCTATTAATAAATAATTCACTCTATAATAGACTGAATCAGCCATTATTAAAGATACTTGTGAATGATAGCCACCACAATACAGCTACTGCCAGAGGCCTGGGCAAAAGGCAGGGACTTATTTAAACCCACATCATCCATTCATAACAATATTGTCAACACACCTGTTACCAGTCTGCCCTTCAGTTGTTACTGCAAAAAATGAATTTTAAGGAATTATATCGAAGTCATAATAATATTTGCTTTGCATCTATTAATGTAGAATTTGCATGTTGATTTCTTTTTCAGCGTGAATAACCATGGCTGTAAAAGCAAAGGTACAGCATTACAACATGCAGCATTAGATGACTTTTTCCTTTATTTGAAAGGCTATGCTTTAGTTTCATTTATTTATTACACTTTGTAACACATTACTGCATGAAGAGAAAATATATTTCCTAAAAACAGTTTGGTGAAATGATGAGAGATTACTTCATGAATTTTCCATGACTGAGAAAGGAAAAGAGATTTTCTGAGAAGGTAGATGGTGGATTTGTAAGGTTCTATTATATTTTAATAGCAGTGAATGTTCTCCCAGTGAGAACCATCATTTTAATAAAAGTTTCCAGCCGGATACCCACCTAGGCTGTATAAATTTGAAGATAGGGAAAGAACATTTTTTTCTGAATTCAAACCACAGCAACAGCTATTCAGTCTTTGGGAACTAATTCCCATTTTTATTACTGCTATTTTTAATTTTGCTTAATTTAATGCTAGTTAAATTATATAGTTAGACAGTACGAAATTGCCTGGCTTTTATTGCTTTGTGCTAGATGAAGTCATACAAAAGAGTTTCCCTTTTGCCTTCAACTATATTTTCTCATATATTTCTTTGACAGTAACATTTTAAGGCATTTGCTGAGTTTGACCAAAACTTGTTGAGATTTTTTTCCTTTTCTTTTTCCTAAATGGAAAAGCGTAGTTCAACAACACTTCTATGGCATCCTTATAGATTTCAACAAAAAGAAAACTTGTCCATATCCAAAATGAAATTTCAGGTCATTGGGACAGGTCAGACCCAACAGTAATTTATCCTGTTCTGCACTCACCTGGAATACAAAGGATTTGACCTCAGATTCCTGTCAAAAAAGGGTTTTTTGTTTGTCTTCATCAGCAGTTTATAGTCCTTATAAACATTTATGGGCAGATGAACAAGCAAGCCCTTTTTGTTGACAGCTAAGATAACATAGTCTCATATTTTCTGCAGACAAAAGCATGCGTGCAAATTTTTACTGTATAACTAACAGATACTGTAAGTTCACAGTACACCGTCTGCTGTAGTAAATTGTGAAACTAATTCTCAGCCTGCGTTGCTATAATCAAGTTCATTTTTAATGACTGCTTTCAATGGCAGTTTTAAAGTATAAGTGAGACAAAGTGGTTTACAACATGACCTGCCACTTAAAACAAGAACCCCATCTTTTCTACTCCATTCCAAGAAGGCCTGTAAATAGTAGCCTCTTCAGGTCAAGTCACTCTCTTAAATGCAAGAATGTCCATTTGTCTTCCCTATGTTTTATTTCTTTGCAAACTAGGATTTGATGTTCATTCAGAGATGACCAGGGTCCTAGGTATTTAAATTCCCATGGGAAAGCATGCATCAGAAATTTTCAGTCCACAGAGAAGACACTGGCACCAACCTGGGTAAGAAAAATCCCCAAGAAAGTGGCATTTCCCATAAGTCACCCAGGTCAATGGGAAGACATGCAAAGCAGATCTAAGGTTGCGTTTCTGATCTGCTGATGTTGATGTTAAATTTTGATTGCCTTCAGCAGTGTTAGGTTATCACTTTGGCTCACCTAACTTCTAGTCATATACTCAAGATAGGCAGCCACTAAATTTAAAAGAGACATACCAAGAAATATGTTTCTTAATATTCCCTAGTGTATTTTTTAAAAACTCTTTGATTAAAACATTTTTTAAAGTATTCTATCACATAAAAATTGCAGTAATAATCTAATCTTATTATTTGTAGTCTCCTCAAAGACAATATTGAGGGCAATAATTTTTCTGTATTTTGATGTCTTGGGAAAAGCATACAAATTCTTAGCCAGTCACAGTTATAGAAGTCCTTTACAAGCTTTTCAATGTTGAGACTTTTTCTTCTGAGGAAGTATAAGCATGGTATCAATTTCAGAGACTTACTCTTTTGACTTTTATAAATATGATTTGCATTAAATGGCAGAAGACTTTTTAGTTTTGCTTATACAACTTTATTTTTTAGTGCTCTTTAAATAAAATTATGTCACAAAATCAAAAATAACTAATTTTTGTGATTCAGAGAAATACTATGGAAAGTAAATTTGACTTACCAAGCTTATCACGAACTGTGAACTTGAACATCAGAGCAAAAGGAGTATTTGTTTTTGAAATCATTGGTTTAGCCGTAAATGAAATAAACTAATGTGTGAAGGGGAAAAATATAAAAGTGAAAGTATATAAGTTTGTCTATATATAGACAAACACATGTAAAGTGCTGTCCTGGGTTATAATGTAAAATGTCTCCAGGGGGGCGTATTCTATCACCATCTCCAGGTTTCTGTTAAAACCAAGTGGGACAGTGCTCCCTGCCTCCTCCCTCTGTGTTATCTTTTGTTAATGGGCCCATCAGGGCCTTGCCCATGACTCAGAGATAACTGACTCCTGGCCTATCTCCTGTTAATGGGCCCATCAGGCCTTATCTCATGACTCACCATCTCATTGTGAGATACTCCACCCAGGGAGAGAAGCCAAGCATCCCATTTTGGATATAACTGAGGTTTTGAAGACTCCAGTTTACCTTTCTTCTCCACTGGATTCCCAGCGGATAAGAGCTACATACCTACCACTGGACCTTCCGAGGAGGACCAGACTCTTTTACTGGATCACTGCCTCAACTGAACTACATCCATCATTTCAGAGGACTGCAGCCACCATCCCTTTAGATTGCTACTGCTACCCTGATTAACAGGGTGTCAGGTTGTATCTGACTCTGTCAGTTTAAACCAGTGTGTTTATGTTTTTGTTTGTTTTGTTTTGTTTTTCTTTCCTTTCCCTGCCTTTATTCTAATTTTCTTAATAAATTGTTATTCTGACTTGTGTCTCCCACTGGTTTGTCTTTCCAAACCAGAACAAATGCTGTAAGTCACAAGATGTGAATCTCTAATTACAGAATTACAGAGGAAGAGACAAATCTGAGTCTGAAGTGCTTGAACAGGAAATCACCACTTATCTGGGCAGAATTTTGGGAACTTATTTTTCTGTTTTTTCTGACTGGAGAGTGGAAAAATGAGTGTTGGTCTTTGGCTAAAGAAAGGTATATGATGAATCTAGATCTGTGTCCAGAAACAGGTACTTTGAAATTATTTTTTCAGCTGCTGCAAAGTGCTGTACTCTTGTTGTTGGCTCTCAGTGGAGAATTTCCACAATCCAAACCACAGATGTGCCATATCTAGGTCTGTTCTCATCTCCATGTCCTTTCCTCAAAATAGAAAAATGCCAAGCAGAAGGAAGAGGAGATAAAAGAGAAGTGTGGTATACCATGACAATCCTCCCTGGTAGTGACCGGAAATTGTTTTGTTGTGAGGTAAGTCCTATCAGCCCAAGCTCTGGCACAGAGCACAAAATATTCTGTTCTCTCAGAAGAAGACCTTAGGGAGCCCATTTTTTCATAGTGGTATAATATTAATGATGAGTTCCAGGTGACATTTTCTTCCCCCAAATCAATTTTTCAGATCTTATAGTATATTATAGGAGTATCTCTTAGTACAGCTGCATTGACATTTAGCTTTCATAAGCACCTACCTAGCTAGGTATCACCTAGGGTGATACCCTAGCTTGCTTGAACCACACCACTGCAAATGAGATTTAGCGGGATATTTCCCTGAATCTTGGGCTAGATAACTTAATGCTAGGCATATCTCACATCCAAGACTGCTAGCATTTCTGCCAGCATCTCAGATTATTAAGATTTGAGCTGTGCATCATTCAAAGCAGCATTGTTAGGGCAATGGATTTAGAATTCAGGCTGATATTTTTGCAAGAAAAACTTGCTTATTTGGAGGGAACTTAGTACATTTTCAGTCCAGGGAAGCAAGCAAGTTGCTGATGAGTGAGCTCAAGCTTGCTACAAAAAATATCCTTGTTCTCTGTAACTTTCATCACAGCTGTGCCATTCTATGCTCTTACCCTGTGAAATTCTTTCTACAGGGCACCACAGAAAGCAATTTGGTGACATGGACTCTCACCAGATGAAACATCATTATGTATTCACTGACTTCTTTTTCCACTAACAGATCCTACACCATACAAATGCTCATTTTTTTCTTATCCTCAATAGACACATCTTTTTTGGCAGGCTACCAATTCTTTGAGTTTGTGAACATGGTTTTTTTCCTTTGTCTTGACTCCCCGTATCTAATCAATTACCCACCGCATTGCTTATTGGTTTTGCTTTGTCTCCTGTATAGCATAGGAAGTTATTTTACTAACTGAATTTGGTGTCATTTGCTCAGTCACATCTATAGATTTGGTTTAGTGATTGCTTTCTAAAGGTTGGAAAATAAACTCTGGCAAAATTACCAGTCAAGTGAAAGTAGCATTTTCGTAAGGTGAAACTTTTATAACCATGCTGAATAATATTCCATAACAGTAGAGTCCTGTATTTAAGCATTCTTATATTCCACCAGAGTGGTGAAAGTAGAGATGAAAATACTACATTTCAGCATATTCCGCAGACCCTTTTCTTTACCCACCCTGTGCATGCTCAGTAGTAATGATCAACCCATGTGTCCTGGGTTGAAG
>VZTN01035866.1:0-32846 GCA_013400515.1 Erpornis zantholeuca | reverse complement strand
TTTTTTTTTTTTTTATTACAGTTCAACCCTTGCTATAAATTCCCTTCCTCAGGGAATTCCCTGAAGTCCCATTAAAATAGGGCAAATATAGCAGAACCCAAGTGATTCCCTCTGAGAACATCTGCAGCTTTGCTAACTTCTGTAGGAGCCCAGTGCACGAGGTTTATTCTCCACTTGGGAGCAGTCCTGTGTCCTGATCCTGCCTGCTGAGGGAAGAGGAAGGAATTCTAAACCAGTGTGGGTCCAACTACGGCTGGGAAACAGCTCCTGACAGCTGAGAAATGCTGTGGTGGGACTCACCTGCCATCCATGCCCTCTGCAAGCTGGATTCTGGCAGGGTGAGCTGGCTCACCCCAAGCCTCAGGAGCCAGAGAGTTTCTAGATCCAAGTTTCGGGAATGATGCAGCTTGGGGCTAAAAGGAGAAGAAAACCACAGACACAGCCCCAAACACAATATCCAGTGGAGACAGAATGGCAGACAGAACTGTAGTTCCAGCCATAAGACCAGACATTCCAGACACAGATTGCTTTCTACGGTTTGGGGTTTTTTTTTTTTGGGGGGGGGGAGGTTATTGAATTAATTTCCAAATCAGTTTTCTATAAATAACAAAATAATTTAAAGTGTGGGCATTTATAAAAATCTCATCTTCAGTGCTATATCTCATCATGCTGCTTTGATTTCTTCCATGACCTGTACTGCCTGTAACTGGATAAGCAGGAAAACACATTATGATGAACAATCTATTTTCTCTATCTCATCAAGACTTTCTAAGACAAGGCAAACAAATCTAGCAGCGTATTTAACTCTCTTTCAAACAAAAATGCTTTCAGAGATCACTCATTCTGCTTTCTCTGGTTTTGCAGTGATTAAGGATCAATTCATGTGACTTCTCTTTGTTTGCACATCATAGTCAGTTGTGAATAAACAGAAGGCTCACAGGCCTGACCTCTGGAAACAGCTGCTTTGGACTTTAAGAACCACAGCAGCTCTTGGTGTGGGTCTCCAGCCCACCTTTATGTCGTCTGAATGTCAGACTTGTCCAAATGTTCATTATCCCCCAATTTGAAATTATCGCTGAGCTCTGTGGAAGTTCACCTCTCAGGATTAACATTCACCTGTGATTTGTCAAGTGGTTCCTACAACCACATTTTTATTGACTTTGTAGAAGAACTTGATTAGGAAGAGAGTCCCTCAGGCTGAGGCAGGAGGTGTGAAACGCTGCCCTGTCCATTCCAAATGAAATGCAGGCTCCACACACTCAGCTGTGCTCAGTGAAAGGGAGGTGGTTCCAGCCTGTCACAGCAGCTCCAGGGAGCAGTGAGCAGACAGAGGTTACAGCGGCATCTATTGCACCTGTAGACTCAAATTGCTGCCCCTGAAATAATAAAGCAACAAAAGACTTTAAAAGTATTTATAGCTCTCATGTATTCCCTGTCTCAGAGCAGCTGGGCACATTTTTGGGGCTAGCAATGAGAAAGGAGTATTGGAAAAACTGTTAAAAATAGGAAGCCAGGTGATAAATCACTCCCTGCTCTGCAATTATGGAAAATTAAAAAAAGAGAGGTGCTATTCTAGCTGTGAGTTTATTGATTTTGTCAATTAGAATTCTCAAAATTCCCAACAGATCAGCTTTTTCATACCAGCTTCTTTGAAATGAGTGATGGCCATTATCACTTCAGTGAGAAAGGCACTGAGGGGCAGGAAAGTGGAGGGGTTTATTCTAAAGAGCTACAGACACACCCCAGCTCTCTGAGGGGATGTTCCTCGATCTTGGCAACCCAACTTGCCAACAAATAGCATAAAAACATAATGTTTTCCAGGACAACTGTAAGAAATCAGGGAACATTGTCCTTTCCTACCAGCAGTGTGTTATCAAGGCCGCAGGAAGCAGATTTAATGAACCTTTAAATGACCCTTCTCCCAGAGATCATATTAACAGTGTGGCCACTGTTGCAAAAAAATAACCTTCCCCGAGTCCCAGCAGAGCTACTGACACTTCTATAAAGTTTTATGAGCACCATGTTGTGTGTTCAGAGATAAAGCACTCGTCCTGTTAGAGATCATTAATCCCAGAATCACAGAGTGGTTCAGATTGGAAAAGCCCTCCAGGATCAGCGAATCCACCATTCCCCCAGCACTGCCACATTCACCACTAACCCCTGTCCCCAAGGGCCACCTCTCTGTGTCCTTTAGAAACCTCCAGGGTTGGGGACTCCCTGCAGAAGGTCACACTACCAAGTTCTGCAGAAAGACAAATTGACAGAAATTCACTCAGTTCTTTGGCAGGAATTGAGTTCACCCAATTCTTTGGACCACGGGACATAGACAACACCACCACAGAGCAGCCCCGTGTTTTATGTGGGAAGAACTGCCCAAGTGAAGATCTCTTTTTCCTCTTTGAGGGTCAGCTGTTCCTACACAATGGCAAGAGGTACAAAACCAGAAGGATGGAGCTCGTTTGGTTGGGATGAGCCCACAGGAAGTTTCCTGATGGGTGGGGAGCAATTCCAACTTGAACAGAGTGGATGTAGACCAGTATCCTAAGGATGAGCAGTCTCTGTAGTAATGGATAAAAACCATGGCAAGGGAAGGCAAATCAGAAGATGTTTGGGTTGAGAAACAAATAAATGATTTTTTGGGCTATGTCTGAAAGGGGTTGGAAATCCTTCCCACTCAGCAGTAACTTATGAAAAAAGGATTAAAAAAGAAAGAAGCATAAGAGTAGATGCCGATGTTAATGCTCTTAAATTCAAAAACTACTGATTATACGTTTCCTAGATTTTGCTTTTTCAGGTCCCACTGAGTTTTACAGAATATAAACAGACCAAGAGAGATCTACATTCAAGTCAGATGTTGCCAATAATTTTCAGTAATATCCTTATGAGATGAACATAAGGTTTAGCATCTGCAATCTGTCTGAGCTGCTGGGATGGTTTAAAGGTACCAACCTATCAGATTCATCAAATTTTGGGAAGAGCAAAGAGAAGAAACTGCATATTAAGGGGAAAAAAATCACACTGATGTGTATTTTAGAAAATATATGCTGCAGTCAGCATGTCCAGTAACCTCCCATTATTTACACACAGTCAGCCATAAATCTTTGGAATGTGTGACCCAGGAATGCCATCTACCAATAATCCTGACACATCAACAAATCCTGTGCATAAATTGTAGCACACATAGAAGTAAGCCAGTCTGTGAGAAGCTGAGAGTTTAAACTAGTGTGCTCCCACCTGGAATTGTTATTTATTTAGAGTGGTAAGCTCTGAGATCGCTGAGTCCAGCTATTAACCCAGCACTGCCAAGCCCACAACTAAAGCACATCCTCAAATGCCACATAAGCTTCCCTGAGAAACAGAATCCATACAAAACACGATGGCAAGAAATGATAAGGCTGTGACATGACCCTCAAAAGACCAGAAATTCTGAGCTAAGTTCATAAAACAGCTGATATTTGTAAGTCATCAAAGCCCCAAGGGAATGATATGAATTTATATTCTTTGAAAATGTGGTCCCTGGAGCCTCAAACACAGTGTGCAAAGTAAGAGAACAGAGAGAATCTGGCTGGAGAATCAAGTCCATTTTAAAACTGAATTTACTATTCTGTCCATAGGCAAAAATCTTTCTTTTATTGCAGCTACAGCTCCTTCTCTAGCACACCAGAATTCTTCTGACAAGTGAGCAAGCAGGTGGAGACAGCCCCTGCCTGAAGTGGGAGATTCAAACTCAGGATGCTTACATATGTGAAACCCTTCTTATCACTTTGCCAGTGACCCTCGCAGCAGGAGGGAGTTGGCTGCTGCTCCTGCACCAGAGGAGCACTGCTCTGCTATGAAATCACTGGGACTCATCTCATTTTGATGTCTGTCACTTGTCTCTAAAAGTTCACCTGTTCAAGCCCCGACTTTAAGAGGGTTTCCTGCAAAAATCCTCTGCTGCCATGTGTTGATTGCTCACCCACTGAAGCCTTTGAACAGGCTGAGCTGCTTCTAACACCTCAGCTGGGGTATGGAAGTGCAGAACTTGTCTTGCAGTTTCCCTGATCCTCCACACAATGGCCAAATTCAGCAGCACTGAAAGCACATCATTTTTATGGATCCAGCCCTGCTCCCACCACGTGTCTGCAGGTGGTATTTGACAACTCAAAACACTTCCAAGTGCTCCACTGGTTTCCAAAGATTTATTGACAGAGACCTCTGATTCCAGTGGTGCCTCCCGAGGCAGACAAGTGGCCTCTGAGGAGAGGACAAGGCTGGCTGGAATGGGGACCTGTTTGAATCCTAGAATGCTCTGGGTTAGAAAGAACCTTAAAGACCCTCCAGTCCAACCCTCCTGCCCTGGGCAAGGACATCTTCCACTAAACCAGGCCTTGCTCCCAGAGGGGTCTGGAATGGGAAAGTTTAAATCCATTCTCAGGAAATCATGCACCAGTTTTCAAGCAAAGCCACAGCTGATGTTTCTGCTGCAATACGAAAAAGTTTGAACTTTTTTTGCCTTTTAAGTGGAATAATCAGTTCCTTCAAACTTGCAAAGGAAATGTCATGGAGAGATGGGAAGGAAGAGATGTGGGAGCTGAGAGAACAGCAAGACAGCATTAATTATACAGAACCTGACAGGTAGAGGAGAAAATGTTATTCTTTCCAAAAGGAAAAGAATGAACAGATGATTGAGATTTGCCATCAGGCCCTGCATGTTCCTCCCTTCTGGAACTGTGAAAATAAATCCCAGGATCTCAGTTAAAAGTCACCTGAGCTGGATAAAGCTGCTCACCTGCCCTCAGGTGTTGGCTGCTGTGACACTGCCCCTCATGATCAACTGCAGGGTCAGAAACCTGCTGGTCCTTTTAACTCCCTTTTCCTTGTACTTTCCACTGTGGAGCTGCCCTCAAACCCAGACACTGATCTGTGCAGCCAAGGTTCTTCCCTAAAGGATCAAATTCCAACTTAAATCAGAGAGGGAAAAGCTTTGTTTCAGATTAGTAAATGCAGAGTGAAAAAAAGAAGAAAAAAATTATGTCACTGGTTCTGCAGTTTGGCTGGGATTTTTATTAGGATTTTGGAAACTTCTATAGGGAAATGCACTACAAATCGAGTTCCTACATGGAGGAGGTGCTTTTGCACTGTGGCACTACAGCTGTGGCTGCTCCTGATTATCTGAAAAGGAAAAGATTTCCCAAGGCATGAAACAGCGTGAGCCAAAGCAGTTCATGGGCACTTAAGCCCAACACTGATTGCTTCCTTCAAGGAATAGTTTGTTTCAGGTTTTTCCCCTTGATCTAGTGTCAACATTTGTCCTTTAAACAAACACTTCTAATTTACTCTTGATTTCATAATGCAAATTACTTTTTCTATTACTCCATCTATTCTGTTATTTAGCTCCTGCTTTATTTACCAGTTTGTTTTGCATGTAGACCCCCCCACTAAGCAATCCCTACATCAAGGGCTAAGTTTATTTTTCTATTCCTTTTCTCCCAGTGTTTGTGTGACTCAGACTGGGATCATAGAAAATCAGGTGAGAATCCTTTCAATGAAAAATTCCTGTGAGAAAATTCCTTTCATTTCACCCAAAGAAGCTCCTGGCTTCCAAAAGTTTGCAAGCTGGGGACTTCTCGGGCCAGAGTTTATTTAAATTTTAATCCATTTTCCTTCTATAATCACGTGCAATTTCCCCTTTTATCTTTTTCAGTAGTTGCAGTTACTTTCATCACATATTCTGATTTTATGTCCCCTCTCCCCCTTCCTTCCACATTCCCTTGGTCTCATCCTGTTAACCCCAGGTGCTCAAATCTCCTGTGACAGATCACAACAAGATTATAACTTTTAAAGAAAAATCCTCAGGTACTTCAAAACAGATTGGGATTTTTGATTGTGATAAACTGTACCTTACCACCAACCTGAAAATTCAGCAAGTAACCAAGAACTCATTATCAAAAAGTGTTTTGGGCACAATTACAAATCTTTCCTTTAACAATCTCATCATCCTGTAACACACAGTTATTTTTCAGTTTGTACTTGCTTAGCACTTGAGTGTGTGATTTAATAAAATACAGGCCTTGATAACAGACTTGAAGATGGGAGGAATGTTAGAATTCCTGGGTTCTTCTCCAGAACTTTTGCCCATCAGTAAATTATAGCTCATGGACAAAAGTTCTCTCTCTCCAAGACCAAAAACTTCACACCTCTGAGGTGATAAGGCAATCAGAGATAGAAATTGAGAATTGGGATGAAGAAACAGAAACCCAGGGGTACACAAACAGTATTATTACATTTAAAACATGACAGGTCATAAGTCCTGAAAAATACTCCTATTTCAAGTTAATAAATAAATGCTACAAGTTGATAACATGATACAGGTATGCACCAACTGCAACACCAAAAAACATCAGATAAAGAGTCAGGCCCCAGAAATTCCTGTCATTTTTACACATTTCTGGCTCAAACCATTTTGAGTCATTTTCCAGCTTTATCAGAAAAGACTGCTCATATGATGCTTTCATTTCTTTGAATCCTCAGAGACTTCTGTAATCATTGTAGTTCCTCCAAAACAGAGCTCTTTAATAAGCAAAATACCCTAAGATAGCTAAAATTTTGTGAGCTAAGTGCTGATTCACACTGGTGTCTATACCACATGTAATTTGCTAAATGCCAGGAGATGGTAAAAGAAAGTGTGCACAGATCTTATAAAATAAATATTCCAGAAATAAAGTACACTAAAGAAACCCCAAAACAAACCAAAAACCAAAAAGTGGGGAAGGGAGAATGAACAGAAAATGGATTTAGAATCATGGAACCATTGAGGTTGAAAAAGGACCCCCATGGAGTCCAACCTTGTCCCCACCTTGTCACCAGCCCAGAGCACTGAGTACCCTGTCCACACCTTCCTTGGACACCTCCAGCGATGGGGACTGCACTTGTCTAATTAACTGATTAGCCTGATAATTTTATATTACTAAGCTGACCTCTTATTTTTCAATGTCTACCCTGAAACAAAACATCCTCAGGGACAGGAGCTCCATTTTCCACCTCACCCCAGAGTTTCTGCCCCAAGGAGGCAATAAGTTCTTTTTAATAGACTCTCACACATGATCCTTGATTTGCTAACCAAGATAATTTGTGAAAACTCATAGGAAGTGAACATATTCCATTCCCTCACTATTTCTTCTCTACCAGATCACAGCCCAGAGTGTTCCTTCAGGAAAACTGTGCAGCTGGAGGAAGGACCTCCCTGCCTTTAGTGCCCTGATTCTGCCCCAAAATGCCCCACATGAGCTGTAGGTGTGTCTGTCTCATACATCTCCATTTCACTTCTTGGAAACCTGCAGTAAATAGCTGACACTCAGACATACTTTTGCTTCTTTCTGGAAGTCATCTGTGATTTTTTCAGGTGTTCTCACTCACTCTCATTTCATCCCTTAATAGTGTATTAAACCCCTGCCTGTTTAAGGGCAATTGGCAAGGAACTCTCTACCCACACACCAACAAAAGTTATTTGCACTTGAACTTCCCTACCCATATGTTTGGATAGAAAACAACCTGGGGTTAAAAGATTTAAGTTGCATTGGTTGCATCTAGAGAAAAAAAAATAATCTAGATAGTTATTTCTTCCATTTATATCCAATTTTAGGTCTTTAAATATTGGAGTTGAATGTTTTGACCATGGGCAACTCAATGAATCAAGGCAATGCTTGTAACCTAATTTCCAGCACTGCTTTTTTTTTTTAGGATGGATTTTGTCTGTTTTCATTATTTCCATTATTTCCTATTTGCTTCATATTTGAGTCTCTGTGCTCATACACCAGTGCCACATGCTAGCTCCTCTTCTCCCTGCTATCACATTGCTAATATAATATACAGGATATAATATAATATATGTGACATAATATATGGATGTACACCATTACTTCTCTCCGAATTAATTTTTTCTTGATCTTGGGAAGTGTAAATCCAATCACTGCCAGATTTAACAGGATGAGAGTCAAGATTTACTGGGTTCTGAACCACAGCCTGGTCATAAACATGACCACAGACTGCTGCTGAATAGGATTTTTTTAATAATCTTTCCAATCTCTGTCTCTTCTGGGGAGCTACTTGCCTGCAACAAAAGATAATGTGTAGTTTGATTAAAGATGGATATTTTTTCTCCACAGCACAGGTAGATAATGTATTTTAAAGTAGTTTAAGCTTTCATGTCTCACCCTGGTAAATGCCCCCACATCAGGACAGCTGCAGTTACCACGAGCAATGAAAATAAATATTTAAATAGAAAACGTTCCCGTTCGAAAAGAAGCAGCAGCTTCAAAAGATCTGAGTGCAGCAAGGTCTCTCTTTTGCTGTGCTCTCTTCACCCTTTTGTTAAGAAGAAGATTGAGAGTGATCCATTTAGGCTGGGCTTTGCCTCAGCTTTGTGTGTGCAGTGCGAGGGGAAGGAAAGAAATGCAAACAGAGAACATGGCAGCTGTAAAATCATCTACAGTGCTACCACAGTCGTGCAAACATTGAATCAATAAGGCTTGAAAAGACCTCCAAGGTCATCCAGTCCAGTCCTCCACCAAATCCCACCATGGCCACTAAACCACACCAGAAAGAGCCCCATCCACTCATTTTTTGAACAATTCCAGGATGGTGACCCCAGGACTGCCCTGGGAAGCCCATTCCAGTGCTTAACACGTGAAGCATTGGGTCACTGGTTGAACTCAGGTGAAGTTGAACCTGAAATATGAAGAAAATTTCTCATGTGGAAAGAAAACCCCAACCAAAATTAGCAACTTAATGAAAAATAAAGTATGACTTCTGACTAATGACTTCTCAAGGAACATATTAGCACTGCCTGGGTTGGCAATCAGCCCTCTTCAACACTAATTCTGAATAGATAACATTAATTTATAAATAAGCACTTTAGCATTACATCCAATATCCCTCTTGCTCAGCACACAGCAATTAGAGCCCTCAAGAAATCATGCTCCTAAAAACATTGCTTTGCTTGGCACAATCAGTTGGCTGCCCCAGAAACTGAAGGAAAAGCATTCTCACAAAATACTGCCAGTGGCCTGATCCCTGGGATCATCTGGGAGCTGTACAGGTTCAGTAGCTGCTCAGGATTTACACTGCTGTTTATAGCTTTTCCTTCTGAGGATGTGGAGATCTGTCTAGCACCAGCAGAGCCACCCAGACACAGAAGCAGATCTCCTGGGAGCTGAAGAAATTAACCCAAATTAAACCTGACAAGTTCATGTCACAGCTCCCAGAGTCACAGAGTCATCCAGGCTGGGAGAGACCTCCAAGATCATCAGCACCACCAGCACTGCCCCTAAAGCACATCCCCAGGGCCACATCCAGGCAGCTTTCGAACACTACCAGAGATGGTGACTTCACCACCTTCCTGGGCCACTCATTCCAGTGCCTGACCAATTTATCCCAGTGCCTGACCATGCCCTTCCAGTGAGGTTTTTCTGCTAATATCTAATTTGAACCTTCTTGAGTGTCACAATGCTACGGAAATGTTGGGGATGAGGTGCCTCTCTCCAGTCCTAACATCACAAACACGGAAATCAGTAAACCCCAAGTGGAGGTAATGCAGAAAATTTCACATCAGGTATAGAAAAAGTTGATTTATTTTTTATCCTTTTTAAAAACTGGGACTGAATTAAGTTTTAAGTTAATCTTCTCTGAGATACCGTGGTAGGGAGTCTGAGGGTGCATACAGTCAGTCAATATTCAAACTCTCTATGCAAGACATATCAGGCAAATATATTTAACAATATGGATGTTATATATACATATATATTTAATAAATAAATGTAGACATATTGAAGACTTTTTGAATTTCATAACACACAAAATCTGCATCCAATTTTAAGACAACTCTCAACAGACTGATTTGTACTTTGAAACCATCTCCTTGTAATCTTGAAGGAATCAAAAACATTCATTTGGGACAAGATTTTTTTTTTTTTTTCCAATAGGTTTGATAACACAAACTTGTTTGTTAAAAAAAAAGAGATGGAAAAGTGTATCTGCTACTCCATGGAACCAGTCTGCAACTGTGCAGGCAGAATTGTCTATGCAGCAATGCCCCCAAACCCAAGCAAACTGCACAACCTCTTACTCCAACTGGGGATATACAGAAAAAAGCCCAAATTTAGAGGAGGAGCTGTAACTTCAAAAGGGAGACCTTTACCCACAAGTTTGTTTCAAGCATAAATTATTAAGCTATGGCGTATGCAATGCTTGCCAATATTGACCTCTGACTCACCAGCTATTCTCTGACAGGATGGAACACTAGATTAAAATCATGGAATCCTGGAATAGTTTGGAAGGGACCTTAAAAATCTCCTATTCCACCTCCCTGCCATGGGCAAGGATGTTACACCCTAGAACAGGTTGCTCAGGGCCCCATCCAACCTTGAAAAAAAACTCAGGTAAAATTCAGAAATTATTAAGATGTAAAAGATGTCAATAACTCAAAAGGTGGGTGCGTCCTTACGTTAAAGGAACACAAAAAAAACATGTTGGGATATCATTATTGATCCCCCATCTGGAACTATTTTTGGCTTTTAAAAACACACTATTTGTTTTCAATTGTGAAAACCAAACTCCTCATTGCCACAGAAGCTCTGCTGTAGAGTCAGAAATCCCTGAAGCTGGAAAATCCCTCCCAGCCCATGCAGTCCCAGCTGTGCCCAATGCCCACCTTGTGCCCAGCCCAGAGCACTCAGTGCCACCTCCAGGCCTCCCTGGGACACCTCCAGGGATGGCCACTCCAAACCTCCCTGGGCAGCCCCTGCCAAGGCCTGAGCAGCCTTTCCATGGAGAAATTCCTGCTGCTGGCCAAGCTGAGCCTCCCCTGGCCCAGCCTGAGGCCGTTTCCCCTTGTCCTGTCCCTGTTCCCTGCCAGCAGAGCCCGACCCCCCCCGGCTGCCCCCTCCTGTCAGGAGTTGTGCAGAGCCACAAGGTCCCCCCTGAGCCTCCTTTTCTCCAGGCTGAGCTCCTTTCCCAGCTCCCTCAGCCTCTCCTGGGGCTCCAGCCCTTCCCCAGCTCCGTTCCCTGCCCTGGACACGCTCCAGCCCCTCCAGGGCTCTCTGGCCGGGAGGGCCCAGAGCTGGACACAGCCCTCGAGGTCCCTCAGCAGGGCCAGCACAGGGGATGGGCCCTGCCCTGGGCCTGTGGCCACCCCATGGCTGGCACAGCCCGGGGGCCATTGGTCTTCTCGGTTCACAATCTACTGTCCCACTCAAATTTTCTCCAAGAACAGGCAAATGACACCATGGAAGTTCCGGGTTGTTCTTAACAATCCACCCATTCTGTCCCCAAACATCACTGGGGGAAACAGAATCCCTTCCCTTCCTCCACACCTGTGACAGTCTGCTTTGGAAGTGTACCCAGCTCCAAAGCATTCCATGGACACAGATATAGGAGGATTAGGATGGTACTGTTGCAGAAAGGCTCTTGTGGGCAGGCAAAGGAAAACCTAGGCACCTGACATACCCTACACAGCAAATCTGTCAGTACAGGGTGGGAAAACTTCCTCTCTTTGCAATCCTCAAGGCACAAATGCACCCCCAGTGAGTGCCAAACACCTCTGCTGCTTCAGCCTGTGCTTCAAAGACCTCCTGTGACGACACAAACACTACAGATCCTGGATTTCAGTTTGTCCCAGAATCCTGTGCAATAACACAAAGACAATTTATTCTGTTTCATAGCAAAGTGAATACAGGAATATGAGTAATTAATGCAATTTTATCAGAGATGGAAACAGTTTGGAATTAAAGAGTCATTAAAGGCACATCTGGGAAGGGGATTTGGAGAGAAAAATGGAACAGATATCACAGTGGGTGTATATCCTGCACTTCCCAGCTGTGAGCAACTAGGAAAGAACAATTGCACATGGATAGCATTCCAGCAGGAGGCCTGTTTTATCTCACCAAAGCAGCTCAGCTAGAACTCTCCCCCTCAGGTACGTGCCCCTCTGACCAGTGCTCCAATTTGAGCCCGTGCCTGGCTCCCTCTACAAGGACAAAACTTGATGATAAACAACTCCCTCTGACACCAGCCAGTCTGTGAAGGCACAGACATGCTGCTCCACTCATCAAACAGCAAATAAATGAACAGTTCCCAAGGCTGTCCCTTGGCAAGGCTGTTGGGAGCCCTCCACGAGCTTTGCCCACCTCACCACCTCTCTGCTGGATTCCTCTTCACCTCATGCTTCTGATGATCCTCTTAAAACTGCAAACCACCACTGCCCTCCATCCCACTGGCAACCAGCCCTCAGAGGAGAGCTGTGATGTTCGAGCTACTCAAACCCTCCAGGCTGGCAGGAACTATCCTCTCCTAGTTAAAGAAACACGTGAGGGGAGCATGGCAGTCCTGAAACCTCAACACTTCATATTCAGCTGAAAAAATTGGAATGGTTAACACTGAGTTAACAAAACACTCCCCCAATGCAGACGAAACCAAAGAGCCCAAACTCCTGCCTACATTCCACACTTCCTTGTCTGATCCCAGGTCAGGGACTGGGAGCACAGGACCAGCACAGGATCAACACAGACAAAGGTATCCATGACAGAGTCCACCTGATGCAGCCACTGCTGGGTCCTGGTTTGGGATGAGCTCCTCGTTTTCATTCCATCCTGGGAAACTGAGAGCTCTGATCATAGCGTCAACAAGTGTCAAAAATTCATTTCCACATCCCACAGCCTGTCTCTCAAATAACACATCATGCTTCAAAAGAAATTCCAGCAGAACTTAATGTTCAGAATATTCCCATCAACTTATTAATGCAACAGCTGAAATCAATTCTCATCATTTTAATTTTGCTATGAAAATGAATTGAAAACATGGACCAGGTTTGTGCATTTCTTTATCTGCATGTTAAATACATCAGCTCAATGGCAGCCTCCTTTGAACTGGAGAATTGTGATGCAGTGATTTCAACAGAGACTTTAGGGCACAGACTGCAGCTTGCCTGGGCCCCTACAGATGGACTGGAATGCAAATACAAGTGGAAAACCTGACAGGAAACAAAAATACCACTGTGCTCCTTAAAAATAGTCGCCCCTTAATATATTATTACAACATGGAATTTACTGATCATAGAATTATAGAGTTCCAGAATGGATTGGGTTGGAAGGCAATCCCTTGATTTTTGAAATTTTTCTTTCTTATTCATGAAGAAAGACTGATCACTTGAGTTTTTATTCCATCAAAACGTGGCCTTTTTAAATTTTAATTTTAAAACCATTTTGGGCATCATCGAGGAACTCACTTTACTGAGAAGGCATAGACAGATCCCTTCAGGGTCTGGCTGAGTTTGGGGTGTCAGCACAGCCCTTTGCAGCACCCCCAGTGCATTTGGGCCACAGACAAGCAGAGCATAGGAATGTTAATAATTCTCATGCTGAGAGTATTCAGGGCCTTGCCTGAAAATATCATTTCGTATCAAACAGATAACCAGAAAGAAATCAGACACCTCAATGACATCATCTTCATCCACGCCACTGTCACCACACCCACACAAGGGTTAAACGATTTTTGAGATCATTCCAGCCCCAAATGAGCTCAAGCTTGGCACGTACAAGATTAGAGGGGAGAAAAAAGGCCACTCTAAATTATGCTCAACAGTGACACATTGCAGTTTCAGAAACTCAGGAACATAAATCAATATTAAGTTTCTGAGCTCTCCTGACAAGAAAAAACATCATATAATTACAGAATCAAATGAGAGACAACTCCACATTGTAAGTATTTGCAAGCAAGTTAATATCAGTCGTACTTTAGAAACAAATATCTCATTTACAAGCTAATTTGAGGAATATAAGATGCCAAATTGAGCCTGAAGCCTGAAACCCAAAGTCTGCAGGAAGAAGCCAGTCCTCTAATTTCCTGCATGACTGGAGACACAGAAGTAAGACAAAGTGTCATTTTATTAAGGCTCAGAAAACATGCTTTTAAAACTCAGGTGGGGTTTAATTCCTTGGCTTCCAGAGTTTTAGAAATAAACTCTTGCTTAAAACAGCTCAGTGCTGAGGCTCAATGGGCTGAAGGCAATCTGTGTTAATGGAGTCCACTCTGGAGTGCAGTGGATTTGCTTCTTGCTGTGCCTTTAGCATGGAAATAGCCAATATTTCTTTCTTCTCCTTATTATTAGTAACTAAAGGGATGAGAAATTATCGATCCATCTTTGCTGTCATCTTGCTTAAACTTCAGACTCCTCGTCTGCTCTAAGGACTTTTGCTGTTTGTCCTAAATTAAATAATTGTTAGACACTTGAGAGGGATGAAACTGTTCCTCTGCTAATTATGCATTTCATGCCTTGCTAAACTCCTTAACAAAACTGAGTCAGTGTTTTGTGGCTGACAGGGCATTATTTGTGGGGAAAATCAGTGCTCATTTGAGTGGCTAAATTGAGAAATAACCAAGCTAAAACCTCCTGATTTAAATAGCAACTGATTACCTTGAACTGATCTTTGAAAGTGGCTACTATATGGAATTTCCATGCTCCTTCCAATTGAAAGGGGACAACTGAGTATCACATCATCATCATCTTACTTGTTTAGCTATTTCTCTGAATAAAAATTATATGAGGAAACAAGACCCCTCTGTTCAGTATTTCCAAACATCATCCCTGGGAAACAACACAACATCAAAATATTTTATCATCTCACCCCCAGCATCTAAAAATTTGTGCTTATCTGGCTGTTTGTGGCTCTGTGCTGCCCTTCTCCTCAGCCTTCTGCTGCCTTTAGACACAGCCACCAGCATAAAACTGATCTTTTCTGTCTCTAATAACACCTTCATGCCGAGCTGCTGAGCCCCTGGACCTGTGACACAATGATTTCCCTTTTTTCAAGGTATTTACAATGATAGAGATTGCTTGAACACTTTTTTTAGCATTCATTTTAAAGCTCAAAGTGTTTCATCTGCTCTCCCTTCCTCTACATTAGGACCTCTCATTTTTTCTCATGCTTTTAGCAATTAATTTTAACAGTTCTTTTTTTCCACCTCTGAATATGATACAATATGGAATATGAATTCACAGTAGGCTGTATTTACCTGGTTAGTCCTCAGCTTTAAAGAGAACTACAAGAAAATACATGAACCAAAAAAGAAAAACCTTTATGTTCCCAGCTGTGACAGCAGCAGATCAATGTTTGTTGTGCCATCTTGACTTGAGTATCTCTTCTATGATCATTTCTCCAATTTATATTCATTACAGAACACCTGCCAGATCTGTTACCCAAATTATTTGGTGTCCCTGTTGTATTCCCCCAATGTGTGAAACCACCCCTTGTGCAATCAAAGCTCAAGTCTGCTTTGAGAATCACCACATAAAAAAAGATTGATTTTCATCTTGGAAATGTCAGACTTCTGCCTATAACGCTCAGCTACATTTTTCAGGAGCAGTAAAGTTCAAAAAAGAGCCCCAGCCCTGACACATCTCCGACACATCATGATGGATGTGACAGTTCTGCTGCTTTACTGCCAGAAATGTCCTGCAACAGAATGAGGCAATCAATGAAGAATAATAAATCTATCCCAGACCCCAGAACTATATTTTGTACATGCAGAACAGCAGAAATGACACATTAGTTATACCTCTGGAGGTAATAAACCACCTATTACACAATTTCTTTGCTATTACACAATTCCAGTTAAACAGTTTCATCTTTACCTGTTTTATCTGCTCAACATTTCACCATCAAAACTCCCAATATGCATTTTCGGATTATTAACGTGGTGGATTTAAAAATGAGGAAAAAAAAAAAGAGAGAGAGAGAGAGGGAGAGAATTGAAGATGCACTTTCCAGTTAAAAGAAGAAGAAGTTTTCTTACCATTTTTTCTGGTCCCTCTGTCATCCAGGAGAACAACTGCTGCTCTGAAGGAATCTGCTGAATTACATTCCCTTCATCCTGGAACACATTGCTCCTGATTAATACTGACTCCAAAATTTTACCTTGAATGCACAGCACAAATACATTTCATTTCCCTTTTTTTTTTCAGAAGTCCCATGTTTGAGATAAATTACAGCAAGTTTGGAAAAGTTAATTTGACGTGCATAAATCAAGGCTCTGCAGAGAAAGAATTTGTTTGATTTATAACCAATGCCTTTGAGTGTATTCTCCTACCTATCCTTCAAGTAACAGCCTTGATTTCAGCAAGGGGGAATATACTTCAAAATATGTATTTTCTGAGGTCATTTGACCACACCAACAACAAAACAAGCCCAGCTGTGCCAGCTCAAACACAGTGATTTAAAATACATGAGTTCATTTCACATTTTCAGTACACAGGCTCAATAAATTTAAAAACTGTTGCAGGGCTAGATTGATGGTTCCTTGTGCTTGTGTATGATTTCCAAAATACATCCATGGATCACTGTCATAATTCTATTTCTCCTGTTATTTTATACATTCATAAGCACACAGACAATATTTAATGCTGTAGTAACTGAGTTTGGATGAGGCAAAGCACATGGAACAAGCAGGTGTGTGACCAAAGCTCACTAAAACTGAGAATTAGGAGGAACTCCAGGGCCAAGGAACTTCTCTTTATTCATTTGGCTTTTCCTAGGCTGCAGTTTTAAAGGCAGGAACATCCTGGCACGCTCCCTCTCTTGCCCCCTGAAGGGCACTGGCTGCTTTGATAACTAGGCTGAGGAAGGAACCAGAAGCAAAGTTTCCTCTGCTTTTGTACAAACCTTAAATAAGTGCCTAAACCTGTAAGTCAGGCTTCTCCCCAGAGCAGTGGGGACCTGGCTGTGAGGAAACACTGAAGGTAGGAAACGAGTTTTGATGACGCCAACATCACTCCTGACACCACTTGGTGGTAGCCCTTTGCTAAAAGGCTGCCCCTGAGGAGTCCCCGTGAAATGTCAGATGCAGAAAATAAGAACAAAAAGCAGATTTCAGCGTGTCTGTGCTTGGACACAGAGCAAAGTTATCACTTATTTTTGTGTGTGCCCTCGATATCCCTGAAACCCTCACCCTCCTGGTTCTGGGGAGGGCAGGGAAGGAGCAAGATCTCCCAGTGCACAGGAGGGAACTGCAGCAGGATTGTGAGCCACTTCCCATGGATGATAAAACGTTCCCATGACAATCCCTCTCATCTCTGCATCTCACTGCTATTTCCAGCAAGCACAGCTTGGCTTTTTCCAAGTGACAACAACAATGCACTTTCTGAGGAAATCGAAATTAGCAGGAGCAGTGCAGCACTGCTCTGTAGTTGTTTCTGACAATTAATAAATTAATTTAATATAAGTGCTGAGGGAAGAGACAGAAAATAACTCAAATGGCTTTTTCCCTTCAAGATGGATGATTTTTTGAGTATTTTCTCTGAGATCAGTGAAATGCTCTGAAAATAGTTTGCAGATAGCAGTTCATTTAAAAACAAAGCTATAACTCTAAAAAATTAAGACTTTTTTTTTTCCTCCTAGAAGCTAAAATAACATTTGGAACATTCTTTAATTTTTTAATGATAGGAAAATATTTTGCATTAATATAATTAAGTTGCTTATTATACTCAAACCTATTTTTAAATTTCCCATAACTGGCAGAACCGCTCACCTAATCATCTCTAATTTTGATGTAGTCCTTTTAATTCCTGGTACAAGCCTAATTTTTAAACAAATGTTAAATAAATAGCAAGTCTGGAATTGGTACAGCTCTTGGAGCATTGTGCCATTCCCTACCACATGAAAACACTCTGTAATATAAAATTACTCATTTTCAATTGCCATTCCAGCTCAAAAACCTATAAAGGCTCACCAGATTAACTTTGAGTATTAACAGACTTAGACACATTATTTTGATTAACCAAGATTCTTTAACATCTTTCATGTATTATTAGCTCAACTCAGATTTTCCAGTTTGTTCACTGATGTCCCTAACAGAGGAAAAAGGAAGGATTTCCTGGACAAGGAAGGGAGCAGGGTGGTTTCAGGTTTCAGGGTGGTTTCAGGTGAGGCAAGGGTTGTCAGAGATCAGAGAAATTCCAATCCAATCTCCCAGCGCCCTCATGTTCTGCTGACCTTCTCTCGGTGCATAAATGAGCAGCAGGAATTTCATCCCTAGCCAAAGGACCAGAACCCAAGTAGATGCTTCAAAATCTGATTCCCTGCCCTGGCAGAGACAGCAGAACAGCATTCCTCAAGCTCCAGCTGATGGATCTGTCTTTGGTGCTTCCCTTTAAACATCAGAGGGCCAAGGAGCCCCTGTGTTTGTGCCAGCAGCAGGAAGGGGAGGTTGATGCCCACATCCAGCAAAAGGTTGGTACAGCAGAGAGCAGCTCTTCCCTCTACCATCCAAACTTCCAGATGCCACTGGCATTACCAGGGAACCAGGCACAGGGAATGGTCAAACCTCCCCAGTTCACTGGCTCTGAAATGCTGCATTCTCAGCCTGCCTGACAGATTTTATTTCCTTTGTACTCTGATTTAAAGTTAAAAAAAACCCCTCAAGTGAATCTGAAGCGAATGAAAGGGCTGCTTGGTTGGGGTTTTTTTGGAAGTTAGAGAATTTCTGTCTGGACTCACAGAATCCTGGGTTGCCAGGGGCCCATGAGGATCCAGTCCCACTCCTGGCCCCACAATATTGCTCTTTTTAGGGTGGTTTGTTCTTTTAAATCAGTGCAAGAGCAACAGGACAAGCAGAAGTTTAACCAGCATCCTCCCTCAGCTCCCCTAACTGAATTTTGTTGATTGTGATTCTAAATGCTGCTGAGATTCAGCTCCTAAAAATGTGTCATAACAACTCCAGCAGCACTGACACTCTGACCTTCAACTCTAATTAATTTTAACAGACATAGCTGTGTTTTCAAAAATGAAAAAAAAGAATAAGATCTGCCCTGCTCTTTTCTAAAACAAATAAAAAGGCAGAAGTCAGCCTACTGAATACACATAATGAGATTCACAACAAAAGTAAACTTATTAAAATGGCTTCTCCTTATTGTGTTTTTAAAAAGGGGTTTTGTCCATGGGGACAAAAACCAAACAACAAAAAAACAATCAAAGCAAAACTAAAACTCACCAAAACAGTGCTACACTAAGGCTACATTTTTTTAAAAAAAGTTTCAAGCTAAAAGCAAACAAGATCTAAATAAGTTTGGTGTAATTTATTGTTGTAGTGACTTTGTATAATAAAATTAACATTTTTTGCTAAACCTCTCTGAGACTCACACTGCAGGTAGTGAGGGGACCCCAGGATCACCTTTCCTTTGTAAAGTCACTGTAGGGTCACCTAGGCTATGTTTAAAACTACACTAATCACCCAATTAATTCAAGACCATAAATATCAAAACTTTTTTCCTAATGAGATTAAAAATGTGGTCTATTCTAGGTCAGCCATGTCTTTATAGCTACAAAGAATAACATTAAGGCCTTATAGGAAATAAAATAGATCCATAATTAAAACCCACGCTTTATCCAGAGCAATGTAACTTTACAGAGTTTAACACAGAGGTTCTTTCCACTTTTTTTGTAGTGTCTACTTAAACAAATATGACTGTGAGAGACTTTAAATCAGTGAAAGACTAAAAGCCCCCAGACTTACTGTTCTCAGGCTTGTGAAGAACCTGTTGTTCAGAACAATCCAGGAGAGGTGGAATTGTGAGAGGGGATAAGGAAGTGTGGCATTTTATAATAAAAATGTTTTCACTCCCCAGGAGATTAGACAATAAAAAACCCCAACCTTTTTTACATCCTTTAAACACAGTTTACATGGCTCTCCCTTCCTTGAGAAGATAGGATAGGAGAAACAAATTTGAAGAGTGCAAGGGCAATGAGTGAAGAGCCCTCTCCATGAATATCCACCTACTCACACATGGAATAACCAGCTCCTGAGGCAGTAAATAAAATTCATCCCTTCAGCAGCTGTGAAACACAGAGCACTAAATAATTCAGCTCCCAAACAGTAATTACAGGATGCTGACAGCAGGAACTGCCAACCCTGAGGATGCAGAGATGACCCCGGGATGTGCTGATGTTCCCTCTGACCCCCCTGCAAACTGGAAAATGAGCCCCTGCCTTTAACAGAGGTGCTGTGACGTACAGCCCTGCTCAGGGGGGCTTTGTAAAGAATTCCCAGAGTCCTCAGCCTGAAATGTTTGGGAGCCAAGACAGTTTTCAAGAGCATACTGAAGCCATCTGAGGAAATTGTTCCACTCCTGCTCGGGCAAGCATTAATCCTGCTGCTCCCAGCAGGTCAAAATCACCTGGAATTCCCATCCTGTACGAGGCAGGACAGTATCAGACCAAACCACCAGCTCTGCATTACACACAGCCCACTGCTGGCCACAAGCTGGCACAGCAAATATTCCCTGAATCCCAGATTGGTTTGGGCTGGAAGGGGACTCTGGAGATCACCCAGTCCACTCCCCCTGCCCAAGCAGGGGCACCTGGAGCAGGTGGCACAGGAACACATCCAGGTGGGTTTGGGATGTCTTAGAGAGCGAGACTCTCCCTGAGCAGCTGTTCCAGGCTTCTGCCACCCTCCATGGAAGGGTCTCCCTCATGCTGGGGTAGAACTTGTGTTTTAGTATGTCACCACTGCTCCTCATCCTGTCACTGGCAGCACTGAGCAGAGCCTGGCACCCTCCTCTGACACCCCCTGAAGATGTCTGTGTGGATTGCTGGGATCCCCTCTCGGCCTTCCCTTCTCCAGCCTGACCAGGCCCAGCTCTCACAGCCTCTCCTCATCAGGGAGATGCCCCCAACCCCAAATCATCTCTGTGGCCTCCGCTGGACCCTCTCCAGTAGCTCCTTGTCCTTCATGAACTGCAGAGCCCAGAGCTGGACAAAGCACTCCAGATGTGCCTCACCTGGCCAGGGCAGAGGAGCAGGATCCCTCCCTGACCTGCTGGTCGTAGTCTTCCTGATCCTCAGGATCCCACTGGCCCTCCTGGCCTCAAGGACACTCTGTCAGCTCATGGTCACCTTGTCCCCCACCAGTACCCCAGGTCCTTCCCCGCAGAGCTGCTCCAGGTCCCCCCAGCCTGTGCTGGCACTGCCCAGGTGCAGGACCTGCATTTCCCTTGTTGAACCTCATCAGGTTTCTCTCCACCCAACTCTCCAGCCTCTCAAGGTCCCACTGAAGGTCAGGTCAGCTCCCAGGTGGATCCACCAGTGTCCCCAGTTCCGTGCCAGCTGCAGCTCCCCTCACCAGCACTGCCCATGCCGGGCCCTAATCCCACACCAAGCAAGATTCCCTGTCCTGAAATTCCATGTTTCCTCCGATCTTCCCATGACTTTTGCACCTCACTACGGTACTAACACAGCCAGAACACAGTGAGGTGCCAGGGACTGATTTTCTGCTCTCTTTTCTACTGTTACCTGTCCATATAATAAGGGATTATCATCATCAGGATGAGGCCTGGTCACAGAGAGTGATGCCCACTTGGAAATCACCTTAGAATGGGGTGGACAGAAGGATCTGTACCAGAACCTTCTGGAAGGCAGACCCCAGGTGCTCTGGTGATGTATTCTAGCAAAGGAATGTCCCAAAGCTCCCCTATCTCCAGTAATTCCCTTTAAGTGCTGGATCCAGCAGTGCCATAAAACTGCTCACCACCACCTTCATTCATTGCTCTTCTGAACAGCTTCCATTTATCTCCCTGTGTTCAGACATGACACAATCAAAACATAAACCATGGTGTACAGAATGGCCATAAAAAATAAGTACAGCTGTCACTCTGCTGGACAAAAAAATGAAGGACAGATAAGAAAAGGGTCCAGCTGTAAGCCTGATTTATCAGACCACCTTAAAAATGCTAAAGATCAAGTATTTGGTCTGATTTAAAAAAAAAACCACGTCCTACTGTAAGCCTAGGTATCTCATCAAGCCTTTCCAAAAGCATCTGCCTTCCTTCAGGGCTTCTCATGTCCAGCCCATAGAAAGGATAAATATTCCTTTAAGTGGCAATGATTTCTGAAAGATGAATTTCTAAGTGATTTATGCTTTAGGCAGTGTGTATAAAACCTGACAGGAAGCTCTAAACTGATGAATATTCCTGCATTGCTCTTGTGCTGATTTAAAAGAAAAAATCACCTAAAAAGGACAGTATTTGCTTGAGTTCTGAAAACAGAGTCCCAGTCTCAAAGGATGGCAAGAGCTGAGGAATATCCCTGATGTGGTGATAAAGATTTTTTTTAGGAAGCCAACAAAATTCCTGGGAAATGTATCCTGAAATAAAAAATTTATCAGTCAATCTGCTCTCCATGGCCAACACAGAGACCTCTGCAATCAGTGTGTTCCATTGTTAACCATTAAATAATGGGAATAACCAGAACAATTATTTTGAGGGTAAATGAAGGAATTCAGTTTAGCCATCACTGCTAAGAGAGACAATTATGATATTCAAAGATAAATCAAGGTATTTATATCTCAATACCACAGGGAAAATTACTAAAAAGGGGAACTGAGGAAATAATTTAGTCTTTCTCCAATATCTCTTCCCCTAAACCTGAAAATTTTCTACAACGTGTATTTTCAGCATTAGTGGCACCTGCAGCCAAAGACAAGCAGGCAAATTAAGCACCTTGCAAATCCTCAGCCACAGCAGCTTCTCTTCTCCCAGCTAATTAAGGGGCTTTCCTCCCAGCCTGAAGCTGTCTAATCATAGCAGAGGCATTCCCCCATCATTAGGGATGACTCTGGAATCAATCCTGCAGCAGGATGCAGACTCAATTTAGTATCTGATTTTTAATTATAAGCACTAGATACCAATTTCCCTAAGTTCTCAACATAAACATTAAAGAAAACCAAACACCATGACTGAGATTTCACAGTCTTTTGTTATTCATAGATGGACTAAAACTGAGCAATTTTGCTTTCACAAAAGCCAGGCATAATCCAAACGATTACAGAGCTAAAATCCCTCCGTGCCCAATATTGCTGATCAAAGCCAATGGAACAGTCAGGCCTGAGATAAGATCTCTATCACTTTGGCAGCTTTATTGTTATTGTTTTTTAACTCTTGGTAGAAACAGGGCCAAAAATCTTTCAAAAGATCTTTCATTTCCTTTCTATCCCTTACAAGAAACAGAAAAAGTATGTTGTGGTTTAATATGCTAAATTAGACAGCATATTTTAAAACACAGTGTTGGCTGATAGCAGCACAAAGAGTAAGAGAGTTTATTAATCAGTTTACAAGTTCTTTACACATTTTTCTGGACACTGATTTCTGGAATTATTGGCTACTCCAGGAAAAAAACACAAAAAACCCAAATAGTTGCAGGGCAGATTCCACTTAAAAAATTTGTTTTCTTCTCTGTTGTTTTGAATAAGTGCTAAGAGAGGTTGCTCTGTTCTCTGTACCTTTAATACACAGAGGCAAGGCTGGAGGAGATGAAATAGGAATTTTCTCTGTAATTCCACAGTTCAGCTGTGAAGAATTTCATCTTTTCCTTTTACCCTGGGAGTGCAGCTGAAGAAATGCAAAATGCCCTGTGCACAGGAGGTATTTTAGTGCAGCTGCACTGTCTCAGCAAACAATAGAGGGCTTGGAGGAGAGAACTGCTAAAAATAATTCCCCAGCTGAGGTCAGGAGGAGAGGACTCATCACAACCCATCTCTGTTGCCCTCATCAGGGCACTTGTGCACCTCTGGCAGCAGCTGGTGCCAGCACAGCACCAAACCCAGAGAATTTATGGAAATAATGAGTTACTGAATGGTACTAAAATACCAGCTGGAAGAAAACTGAACTGGGCACTTGGGCAGGAATAGTAGAGGTAGGAGCAGGCTGTGCTTTGTCATCACTGAGCACAGTTCAATAGAGGAATAGAAAATATATAACAGAGCTCATTCCAGCCAAGGAGACAGCAACAATAAAATAAGTTCTCTAACAGGTGTGGGCACCTTCAGTTTTGGTAGAATAAACTCTTTATCAGGTGGGTAAGACCTAGGAGGCCAAAACAGATTTTAACATCAGAAAATTCTTGGGGAAATTCGGTTTAAGCCATTCACATATGCGTGAGCTGAAACATGATTCTGAAACTATGTCAGAAAGTATGGAAAATACTTTCTTGCTTCTATTTATAGCCCACTGCAGGTCTGAAATCCTGAAAAACTTGTCCCAAATCTGCTCTCTCAACATATAAAAGTCAAAATACACATCCTTCCTCCAGGAGGGTTTTGGTACTCATTCACAGGAGGGGGAGGGTTGGTGTTAGGATCAGCTGCAGTTATTCAGATCAAGGCAACTCAGGAGCAGAAAAGCAAGAAAATGAAAGACAAAACCCAGAAAAACACACGCCAGAAAAACCCCACCTGAAAAAATAACAGCCAAGAGCACTTTGAGACATTTGCTCAAGGGAAACACATCTGTTAAAAAAATCTTAGCTTGGAACAGGAATTAACACAATATGAAAATTATTGAAGTGAAAGTGTATTTAAGCAAAAGTCATTAATGTAGTGATTTTAGTGAAAATTAGCAACAGATCTGAAAAGTTTCTATTTAAAAACCATGAGCCACATAAGATATTGAACTTTTGTAATGACACTGTTGTGGACTAGGTTGCAACCCAGATGAAAAACTAAGGTCTAACTCACATTAAAATTGAAGCCACACATTTCAAAATTAATGAATTGGAGCAAATTAATAATCTCTACCAGATTAGGATAAGAAATAAGGCAATGTAGTAGTTCTGCAAAACAGGACCCAGATCCTATAGAAGTTCCATATTTAGACAGGTTCTTTTAGGATGCTTTAAAAGTCACCCTGTGACTACACTTTAGTTCCAGCCCAGGGCTGAGAGTGCACAAAGCAGCACCACCTCTAAAGCCTGCCTCAATAAAACCTGCTTGAGCAACCATGGTTCAGCATTAAAGTCAGACACCCAGGGTTATATGAGATGTGAGGAAGGAATTATTCCCTGGGAGGGTGGGCAGGCCCTGGCACAGGGTGCCCAGAGCAGCTGTGGCTGCCCCTGGATCCCTGGCAGTGCCCAAGGCCAGGTTGGACATTGGGGCTGGGAGCAGCCTGGGACAGTGGGAGGTGTCCCTGCCATGGCAGGGGGTGAAAGGAGATGATCAGTGCCTTCCAGGCCAAGCCATTCCATGGTTCCATGCTAATTTACACCGAGACAGAAGTGCCCCAGTTCACAGCACACCTCGAGAGAGCCTGGCAGTAACTCCAGCCCAGGATGTGCACACAGAGCATGGAGGTTCCCCACAAGGCTGGAGCCAGAGCAGGAGCAGCTCTTCTGGCACAGCCAAGGAAAAGCTGCTGTGCTGAGCTTGGAGCTCCTGCTGTCTGAGCTACTCCCAGTGACAGAGAAGTCCCCACAGGGTGAACAACATCATCTGCAGAAGCAGCCAAAAACGCCAGATGTAAACATCCTTGTTGTGTGTCAGGGGTGAACATCCCTGTAGGATGTCAGGTGTAAACATCCCCATAGGATGTCAGCTGTAAACATTCCTTTGGTGTGTTTGAATGCTCACTGAGGCAGAGGAAAGTGGAAAACTTCATGCCATCAGGAGATGATGGAAGTGTGTCACCTTGCTACAACTCGAACACCTGATGGAACCTGGAGAGATGATTATTGTCTAGTGAAAACCTGAACCTGGAGGGCTGTCTCAAACCAAAACAAGGGCTTTGTCCTGATCCTGACTTTCACAAGCAGATAACTCAGTAGCCTGGAAAAGTCTCCTTAGGGCTCTGGAGCAATCTATTCCCAGCTGGCACTGGACAAACTACACCAGTAACTCCAGAACAAAACCCTGCCCCTTCTCAGTCATGTCAGCAGAGGCTCAATCTCACAGACTGTGCAGCAGCTTCAAACATCAAATATTAAAGTGCATCACAGACCTGTTGTTCGCATTCTGGATCCCTTAAATCCATTACTCACCAGTGGAAAAGCACAGGATCAGTCTGGGGAGAAGAGGAAAATACTTCTGAATGACCACAATGGGCCTAATGTCTGAGATTAACCAAAAGTCACCAAATTTACCACTGATTTTAAAAAAAAAAATCACACAACCCCAAACCTAAAAGAATCCATTTATGTGATCAAGCTATATGGCTGATAAAGTAAAAGCTAAGCAGAACAGCTTCAGCTGGTTCTGGATCTTGCACAACTATTAAATATGGTGCTTTACTTTTTGTAATAAAAAATATTTAATCAAACCTCCAATGTCATATATACTTACAGGCGACTCCACACATAGAGCAGAACATGCCAAGTGTGTGATTTTACAGTTTAATGCTTCACTTCCCCAAGCTGCTCACATTTCAAAATGCTTTTTTAATCCTCAGTTCTGCTGCTGCTTTTTGCCAAGTCCATTTGCCTGGTTTCAGGTAGAGCCAGAGGCCTGCTGAGATCCCAGGGAGCAACGTGAGGTCTTATCTCCAACACCACCCCTTGTCTGGGCTGTGTACTTGAAATTAATCTTTTTGGAGTGCACAGGAGGTGAAGAGAAGGAATTGGGGGGGGGAGAAACGCCTCGAGAGACTTTAACAAAACAAGGCAGGATGAGCTTAACTTCTTTAATCTGACAACACCAAGGCCAAGAGACAAAATTGTTGCTCTCTTCACACACCAACTGTGCAAGGGCAAACACAAACTAAGCCCAGAAAAGTGAAGGCTGCAGGCACAGGATAAATATGTATAAAAGAGCCACAGGCAGTTTGAGGCAGGATGTTGAGAGCAGCCTCACTGCAGGGTACACAGGAGCAAAATGAGCTGCTCCATCTCAGAGCATCCTGATTGATGTGCAGCAGGATTATCCAGCACAGATTGCTGGAAGGGCAGGGGCCTGGTGGCATCTCCAGCCCCAATGCCTTGTGTTAGAGGAGAATCTACAGTGAAAAATCATTAAAGGCTTGGCACAGCATATCTGGGCTGGCCAGATGTGCAGTGATACCAGCACACACACACTGCAGGATGGCAGTGACCTGAACAGCTTTAGGATGAAGGAGGGCAGGGCTGGATGGGATATTGGGAAGGAATTGTTCCCTGGGAGGGGGGGCAGGCCCTGGCACAGGGTGCCCAGAGCAGCTGTGGCTGCCCCTGGATCCCTGGCAGTGCCCAAGGCCAGGTTGGACACTGGGGCTGGGAGCAGCCTGGGACAGTGGGAGGTGTCCCTGCCATGGCAGGGGTGGGATGGGATGAGCATGAATTCCCACCCAAACCATCCTGGGATCATGTGATATTAAAGACTTCTAATCAGTCAGAGATGAGGTTACTTTGGATTCCCACTCAATCCCTTGGACTTAATGATTACCTGCACTCTCAGCAAGGCAACCTGTTTGGATTTCCCCCCTTCCTGCAGCCATGCTCTCTTATTCCCAGTGGCCAAGCTATACATCCATGGTCAGACTCTCAAACATGGATATTCCTAGAAGAGAGAGGTATCAAATGGCAGAAAAAGGAGGCCTTGTTCCCTGCACTCCTTCACTAAGGAATCCAGCTGAAGGAATTTCTGAGCCACACTTACACAGGTGAGGAAATGCACAGCTTTTTAGGATGGAGAAAACACAGGGAGTTGGGCTCGAGAGCTTCCTGTGTGCCACAGCTCAAGTCAGAGAACAAGGCAAAAACACAAGAAGAGTCAGCACTGTAAATCCACAGAAAACACACACACACAGCCTGGCAGGGAAGGAGAGAGAAAGAAAAAGAAAAGCTTTTTTTTGCTTAATGGAATATTCAGCTATTTATTGGCTCCAAGAAAACCTCTGTGTCAAAAGGAAGAGATCACAAAGAGCTCACGTTGCACAAAGTGTGAGTTTAAAACCACATCAGTGATAGAAAATGACTGCACAGTATTGAATTGCCATGGAGTGATTCAGGAGTCACACCACCCAGCCAAGCTAAACCCAGCACAGAACCTGGCCAGTTAATTGAGAACTGTAAAGGTTGGGTGAAGACAAAGCCTGGAGACACTGATTGGGGTCAGAGAGGAAAGCAGAAAATCCCAACCAAACAGTGCAAAAATAAGGGTGGAAACAGAAAGATGTCTGATCTATTAATATTTTAAAAAACTAAACCAAAACCACCCACACTTTTAGGACAAGCACTCTTTAGAAGGATTTGTCCAGGTATCGCTGCAATTTCAGGACTTTCCTTTTGCAGCCTCTCTGTCCCCCTCTCACTTCCTCATTTTCAGTCCTTTCTTCTTTCTATATCACTGATTATTTTTATTTGATTAGATTGGGTAGGATATAAATTCTTTTCCCACTGACTTGATGCTTGGGCTCTTCTAAAGCTCATGTAGCCCTTCAGGAACTGCTGAGGGTATTTACTAACAACTCATTTATTCTGCAAAACCCAGCCATGTCTAAACGAGGCTTTGGTGGAGATAAAGCTTAGTCAGGATTAGTCAATCACAGAGCCAGAAAACCTTCCATACCTCCTAATTTACATCAAGGTAGCAGTGCCAATGGGTTTGTTTGGCTTTTAATTGACAAGACGCTGAGCAATCCTACCTTTTCCTTTTGTTCAGGGCACAGGGAGCAGGGTTATGGAAATTTTCCTGCTTTATTGGGTGATTTATTCAAAGTGAAGAGCTCCATGAGGGTAGAGCTCAAGGAAAAAAAGGAAATAAGTATTGACTCAGATCCTGACTTACAGTTATTCCAATTTTCAGAGGCAGCACGGGGGGAGGCAGCATTTGTTCCCAACCCTCCGAGGAAGTTGTGGAAGCAGGTAATTAACATAACACCTCCTTCCGTGGTGCCAAAGCTTCCAAACATGCACTGACAGACCCTGGGCAGCAGAAAACACCAGCAGTGCAGAGAGAAAAATGCAGGGTACAGACCTTGACACCTCCTGTGAATATTCAGCAGAGCAAAAGCAGGGAACAAAGCTCACTCAGGGCAGCTGCAGCCCCCAAATCCAGGTGCCATTCCAAGGGACAGGAGTGTGATGTCCCCAGGGAATGTTGTAGCAGAGAAAATGGAACACAGTCAAATAAAAGCATAAAACCTCTAAGTCTTCCTGGGTTTAGGGTTTTTTCTTTGTTTCTTGGCTTTTTGGTTTACGTTTTGCTTGTAAGGAATGAATTGAACTTTGATTTAGGGAAAAATGCCATACTCAGTACAAATGCGAGCAGAATCCAGTGACAAAAGTAAAGGATGTTTTGTTGGGTTTTTTTAACCTATTATGATCTAACTTATGAATTTTACTGTATTAAGTTAATTACTACTAAGATCGATTGATGTGATATATTGTTGCTGGAAGCTGTTTAAATTTTCTTGCTAAAATTTACATTTCACAACTTTTATTTTTAACTCCGAACTGAAACAATTCCGATTGTGACATGGAATGTGAGGCAGGAAAAGTTGGGAGTAATAACAGTGGAAGAAGTGTCTGCATTAAGAAAAGAAACAGTACGAGGAATTACTGTGTGAGGAAGGGTTGGAGATTTTGTGACAATCATAACAGGAGATAAATCCTTTCTCACGTATTTTACCTAAAATCAAAGTGACAGGCGGGACCAGACAGCTCTGGAGGGCCCAGACCTCCACACACCTGGATGAAAAGGGGTTTGTTACATGCAGGGGCAGCTGGAGAGCACACAGAGAAGCTCCAGCTTGCTAAGGGGTGTGTCATTATCCATGGGTACTAATGTGGGACTAAAGAAAAAAATCAGGATAGGGAACAAAAGAGAGATTTTTTAATTATCCTTCCAGTAAAGTGTGAGAAATTTAACATAAAGCCTTAAAATTTCTGCTTCAGGAAACAGTCTCTGCATGCAGAACTTGCTTATTCCTTTCTAACTTCTCCAAAATCATGTTTAATGCCACCATGGAGGTTCTGAGAGATATTAAATCTGGAAGTACTTCAGCTTCAACTTAAATACAGCTCTGGCACTCGATTCCTCTTTCCTCTGCATCATTCCAAAAGTATCCCACTATGCCCAGAACTGGAGAAACTATTCCCCAAAACAGCATGAGAATTTAAATATAAACTCTACTGTGAACCTATATAATTTAAGGATCAGCTCAACATTGATTCTTGATGCAATGGTGCAATTTCTCTTCCAAAAAAAAAAAAAAAAAAAGAGTTCAACTTTTTAAAATAAAAACATTAAACCAGTTCAAGTCCTAAAGCCAATTTCCAGCCTTCCAATGGCACAGCTTGGCAAGGGCAGTAGGCAGCTGCAGGAATCTGGAATTCAATTTCCTGCCAGCTGTTTGTGGCACTTTCCTGGTCTCACCAGTGACCTTGTGGGGCAACTTTACTGCTTCCCCATCTTGGCAGTGTGGGAGCCTGATGGGGAATCAGTTTCATCCTCTGGAATTCTTCCTTATCATGAAATGCTTTTCTGTATAACAAATATACACTGATATTTTTCTACCTATCCTCCAGCAAAATGAGACATGAAATAATGATATAAGTGTAGATGAAAACTCCAATAACTTCTACTTTATATACACATACAACTTCTAAGGCAAACACATGTTGCACTATTAAACAATCAATGTAAAACAGCTTGGGAAATGAAATACCCGAATTCTGGTGGGTATTCCTTTTCTTGAGGATTAAAATCCATTCTACCATTATCACCACATCTCATTTGCTAGCAGCTCCACATGATATTTACAGCCTCCTGCAGCAGGAAAAGATTAAAATTAAACCCTGTTTCTGTAGTGTGAATTGCATGTTCTAGAATTTCAGTTCTGTAATTGTACTGAGATTTCTCACCTTGGAATTGGGAATATACTCCAAGCAGATCATTGCTTGCACCTTTACTTTCACAGATGTTCTTTTTGCTCCAGAGGGTTGTAAAATATACCGTCTTAAAGAAGTTAATTAAATAACCTCTGCAAATTTGGATCATTTTTAGTTTAGAACAAACAAAGTTTTCTCCAGCTTGGGCACAATCCTGCTCAACAGTGGACACAACATTGAATGTTATTGCCTCAAGGATAGAAAGAAAGGAACTACTTTGTTTTTCACACCCCAGGAAGCAGTGCTGTTCTGAGATGCCAGAAGACCTCCAGGCTCCACTTAAAGAGGCTCGGGGTTGAAACCTCCCACACAGGTTTAGCCCAGACCCTTTCCTGCCAAGCACACCCTCCTTGTCTTTGTCCCCTCTCCTGTCTCCTCAGTCCCACAGCACTGCCCTGTCCAAGGCTGCTCAGAGCAAGGCCTCAGCCCTCATTCTGCAGTAAATCCCCAATTCTTGAACACAGCAGGCTGGTGTTCCCCAGTGTTCTCTCCAGATGTGCTCTTGACAGGTGAAGGAAAACTACACCGAGGTGAAGAAAGCTCATTTAGAGAGTCATGGAATGCTTTGGGTTGGAAGGGACCACAAAGCCCATCCAGTGCCACCTCTGCCATGGGCAGGGACACCTTCCACTGTCCCAGGCTGCTCCAAGCCCCAATGTCCAACCTGGCCTTGGGCACTGCGAGGGATCCAGGGGCAGCCACAGCTGCTCTGGGCACCCTGTGCCAGGGCCTGCCCACGCTCACAAGGAAGAGTTTCTTCCACTGAATTTGCAGGAATGACTCTAGAATAAAGTAATTTGTTTTCCTGAGGCTTGGAAATCAAAGGAATTATGTGAATTGCTTGCAAAAGCTCACCTGAGCTCTTGTCACCTGAAATGGTGAAGAAATGTCAACGTCTGACAGCAGCTCCCAAAAATGAGAGACCCCAGGACTGGGCTCAGGCAGTGAGGCAGAAAGTCCCTCCATTCCAATGGAACTTGTGGAGCAGCAGTGCCAACAACACAGGCTCTGGGACTCCAGAAAACACTGAATGTTTCTGCTCTTTAGGAAAAGCGGTGGCAAAAGTCCTCTCCCTTCTCATGTAAGTGCAAAGTCCCTCTCCAATTTCCTGGCATTTCTGTGCTCAGGTTGTTCAGGGTGCAGCTCCATCTGGGTCACCTGACATTTACTGAGGGAAACAAAAGATGTTTGATGTACAATTAAAGCATAAAAATCCTCAGTTTCTGGCATTCCCAGGAGATTAATTATGTGTAATATTTAGAGAGCTCCAATTTTAATTCTGAGCAGCTTCTGATCCTCGCACTTGAGAGCACTAATGAATCATCCTTTCATCCCATTTGGCTTCTAAGGAGACACAAGTACAAAAATGGTGTAAGAATTAAAATGACCCACAGTATTAATTTACAAACAGCAAAAGGCGGGGAAGAGATTGAAGCTCCCACAGTGTGGTTCATTCTGGAAAAGAGCAGCAGCTCCAGCAATAAAGTTTGTTTTAAAGTTCAGCTCTGTGCAACTTGTTCCTCACTCATTACAGGAGGGTGTTTTATGGAAGTGCTGTCACGGAACATAAAACCTAGGTATTTTTTCATTGTGTATTTATGACACTAAGGCCAGTGTTTTACACCTCTTGCACATTCAAAGGTAATACTCTATATTTTAACTTTCCAGTTAAAATAACCTTGCAAACACTTCAAAGAAATGTACTTCTACAGTGCTTTTACGAGTTAGCAAAAAGACAAAATAAGCAGAGAGCAGACTGCCATGAACTCCCCATTCTGGAATACATTCATTTCTCCTTCCACAGCACCTGCAGCTGCCCCAGGAATCAGGTGTAGGAGGTGGAATCACACTGACATTATCCCACCATCTAACTGCATGGTCCCACTGCAGAGTGTGTACCAGGTACCCCAGGTGAGCACCCATCGCTTTTCTTTGTGGCACTTGGATTTGGAAGATTTATTTTTTAAGAGAGAAATAGATTGGATCTCTGTTCAATCTCTATTCTGCCTCAGTGTTTGAGTAAACAGATGCCAGCAAAATAAACACTGATAAAAAATTAGTGATGTCACGTGAAAATGGTGAAAGCAAACATTAAAAAAAAAAAAAAAAAAAAAAAAATTGTCCCTTTTTATCCAAATCAGCAGCTTAGAAATTTCAGTCTCAGTGGTACTGTTAGAAGTAAACCAA
>VZTN01035864.1:0-11289 GCA_013400515.1 Erpornis zantholeuca | reverse complement strand
TTTCCAATAATTGGAAACTTCTTGGAAACAATCTTAGGATTGTTGAAAGAGTGTCAATCTAACACTCCCATTTTGCCCGTTCGTAAACCTGATGGGTCATACCGAGTGGTGCAGGATTTACTGTGGTGGTGGGTTCAAGCTGGTTAGCAGATGCAAGGACAGTTTTGNTTCAAGCTGGTTAGCAGATGCAAGGACAGTTTTGCATGCGAAAGGACATTTAAGTTCAAAGAGTTTCACATGTGTATGATGAGTTAAAAAATTTTGCCGTTGAGTTGGTATGTTCCAAGTTCCCCCCAATTCCTTCAAATGCTGTATCCCTTGACTCCTCCCCTACTCCCTCCCACCAACCCCATGTATGGTTGTACCCCCTCCCCTTTTCTAGTACCTTCCCTGTCTGTTACCCTGGCTCCACCTCGGAGCCTGTCAATCCCCTCCTCCTTGGAAATTCCCTAACCCTCGACACCCCTTTGGTCCCTTACCCTGTCAGCTATCCATGCTGTGACCCCATTGGAACCTTAAAGTTGTCAATACTCCCCTTACTCCTCCCCTGAAGTATCCTGATTGGCCCTAGAGTTGTATCCTCCCCTTGTTCCACCTCCCTTTAAAAGGGCTGTCAGCCTTTTCCCCTCAGGCTTTTGGCACAGTTCCCCTTGGAATAAAGGCTTCCTGGACACACTGTTGCTGAGAGCCTCCCTTCTTTCCTTGCTTCGACCTTCGACACATTTTATCTAGCACAACCCTGCTGTGAGAGCTGTGCCTCTCTGAAGAGACTGTTCCTCGGCCCGAAGCTGCTGGCATCCAGATTGGGATTTGGCACAAAGTGCAGTCCCTAGCCGGGTGGGAGACCCTCGAGCCAAAGGTCTGCGCTGTGTCAGCTGGCGCCCAGCGTGGGGCCCCTGGAGGCATCGGACCCCTCAGAGAGAGCTGCAGCTTCCCTCAAGAAGAAGCGGAGCAGCTCCTGGACTGCCAGCAGTCTCCGTGCTTGCACCCTGTTTTTTGCACAGGAGTGCGGCCAGAGACGAAGAGGACAACCCTCCAGCACCTGGGAGAGCCCTCTTCAGGGTTGAGGACCCTTTCCTTGGATTTTCTTTCCAGTGCCGTCAGACCGCAGGAGCGGTGAGTGAAAGTTTGTGGGGGAGAGTCCCCAGGGGGTGGTAGCCGTCGGTCCCTTCCCTGTCCCAAGAGGTTTCCCTAGTCTCCTTTTCCAAGTGCGGCGGATGTGCCGTGGGCAGCTAGCCACCTCGGGCGGTGGCTGGGTGATTTTGTTTCGTTTCTCATTTCTCCGAGGTTGGCGGCGGAATTGTTGGGGAATTAGCAGAAGATGGGTGCAAAGCTAACTTCCCCACAGAAGGATTTTTATTTCCAAGTTGGGACAACCCTTATGGGGGCGGGTTTTGACTTTTCTAAGTGGGAGTTAAAGAAGTTCGTAAAATGGATCTTTGTTCACCTCCCTGACGTGTCTACTGACAAAGTCAAGGATCTGGAATTTTGGAATCGCGTGGGCATGAAAATGTCTGAATAGACCCTAAAAGGTGATGCAAAAGGAGACAAGTTCTTTCAATTATTGATGAAAATTAGATCGGCAGTANGCGGCGGATGTGCCGTGGGCAGCTAGCCACCTCGGGCGGTGTCTGGGTGATTTTGTTTCGTTTCTCATTTCTCCGAGGTTGGCGGCGGAATTGTTGGGGAATTAGCAGAAGATGGGTGCAAAGCTAACTTCCCCACAGAAGGATTTTTATTTCCAAGTTGGGACAACCCTTATGGGGGCGGGTTTTGACTTTTCTAAGTGGGAGTTAAAGAAGTTCGTAAAATGGATCTTTGTTCACCTCCCTGACGTGTCTACTGACAAAGTCAAGGATCTGGAATTTTGGAATCGCGTGGGCATGAAAATGTCTGAATAGACCCTAAAAGGTGATGCAAAAGGAGACAAGTTCTTTCAATTATTGATGAAAATTAGATCGGCAGTATGTGCCCAGAACCCGGTTCCAAAGAAGAAAAAGGGGGTGAACAAAGGTCCTTCAGCTGCTACCCCAGTTCCTCCTAAATCCCCAAGACCCTCTACCCCAGCTCCTAATCCCACTTCCCCTAAGCCAGGTGAGTCGACGGGAGAAAGACGAGTGCGCTTCGCCTCACGGGGCTGCCTCAAGAGTTCTGAGTGTCTCCTCAACTCCCCTCTACTCGCCCAGCACCCTGGCCAGAGCAGCATTCCGGAGGCTGCTCAGGCTCCCTTTCCTAACCCTTTCTCCTTACCTGCTGTTCCCAGTTCTGGTCCCTTATGGTTGTGCCCTGATGGCCGTTTGCTCCCAAATCCCCAGTCCCAAAATGGCGCCTTCTCCCTGAAGCCGCAAGATGGAGGGCACCTCATGGCAAGGACCCCATCTTGTGTGTCTTCGTCCCAGAATCTCTTTCTTCCCGGTCTTTCCCCAATGGCCAACCCCTTCCTTTCCAACACCCCGGAACTCCCTCCTCCCTTTACTCCTCCTCCTCCTTTCAATGAGACCACCCCCAAGGCACATCCTTTCCCCTCGTCGTCCTCATCTCCTCCCACAGCTCCACCCCTTGCCACTCCTTCAACCCTCCCACCTTTCTCAGCTCCTCCCACAGCCTCACCACCTGTCACTCCCTCAGCTCCACCCTCAGCTCCACCCACCGTGACGTCTTCCCTCCCTCCTCCCCTTCCCCTGCTTGACTCCTCCCAAAATCCCATGCCTGCCTTGGCCCCTCCCCTTCCGACTCCCGGTTCCCACGCCCGAGCAACCGAAAGTGACAGGCCTGGAGACCGGAACCCGGAACTGGAGGCCATCCCGTTTGCTGCACCTGCATTTTATGATAGAGGGGGCCAGAATCCATACTGGCAGCCCCTGCCATTCCACGCGAAGAAGGAGCTTTGCAGGGTTCAAAGGGAGTTCAGGCGAAAACATGAATATTTCAAAGGACTGTTGTCCTCCACTTTTACCTCCAATCAGTTAGCCCCCGGCAAACGGAAAGAATTGTTCAAATGCCTCCTGACTCCCTCAGAATACAAACTGTGGGAGTCAGCGTGGCGAAGATCGTTGAAGGGAATGCTCCCAGAAGTCCTGCAAAACCCCCAAACCGCAACAGATTTAAATTTAAATGATATTACCATTAACCATTTGTGCGGCGACGGTGAGTGGGCAAGGCCCCAAAAACAGGCAGAGGAACTCCCCAAATTAGTACTAGAAAGGGTTCAAGAGGCCGCAGAAAAAGCATTCACTAATATACCAGCAAAAGAATCCTTGATACACTACTTTGATATTAAGCAAGTTCCCACAGAGCCATTCCCTGATTTCGCGGACCGGTTGGAAGAAGCGATTAAGCAGCAGATTGATGATCTGGTTCTTCAAGAAAAGATGCTGCTGGAGTTAGTCCAAAAGAATGCTAATGACGTCTGCCAGGGCATCATTTTCTCTTTACCACTTCATCCACCACCAGACATTTACGAAATCATCGAGACCGTCACCAAGAAGCAATACAAAATCACCAAAGACCCACATTTTCCTAGACCTGCAAAGCGTGCATTCCCCATGGACGGAGTCACCCATCCTCCAAAGACAGTCCAGTTCCCGACCACACAAAGACCATCCAACAGTGCCCAATGAGATCCTGCGTGGACGGCCAGCGCCCAATGTTTTAAATGTGGAAAAATAGGACATATTGCAGTCCAGTGCCCTTTAAACAAAGGAGAGGGGGGAGGAGGGGCAATCCCCAGGGGACCACCAGGGAGGCAACAAGCAAAAAACTAAGCAACAAGCGCGGCTTTGCCTCGTGCGCAGACACAAGTGAGGCAAAACAAAAGGATGATGTGGGGACGGCACCAGGCTTTGACGAGGCGTGCGGACGAATTACTTTTGAAAAGAGAGAGGACATTCTATGTTGCATACTTACCACCTCTTTTGTTTTTCAGTCCCCAGAGTGGCAGACCTTCTCATCCGATTTGACCCTACTGGACGTGACTTTTGAAAATCAAAAGCCCCATGCACCTCAGCCCCATGACGACATTGACTTAATGATTTATTGGGCCAAGGCTGTGGGGAGACAGATACCACTTGTGTGGTGCTCACTTGGAAAAGAGAAGGAGATCCAACTGCAGGGGCTCATGGACACAGGGGCTGATGTCACCCTAATTCCACCACATAAACAGCCAGCGCATTGGGAATTGCAACCCGTGGCTGGTGAAGTCATGGGTGTAGGAGGGTCAAAATTGGCTCAGGTTTCGAAGAACATGGTTCAAATTGAGAGGCCAAATGGGAAATTGGCAACCGTTCACCCATTCGTTGTTGATGCTGGGTATATCCTATGGGGAAGAGATGCCATGTCCCAATGGAGGGTTGAATTGAAGATCCCGGACAGGACCCGGGATTTTTAATTGCGACCACTGAGGAGCGCCCGACCCAGAAGTTAAATTGGAAAACTGACTCAGCGGTCTGGGTTGACCAGTGGCCGCTGAGCAGAGTCAAATTAAAGGCACTCAATGAGCTCGTGGAGGAGCAATTAAGTAAAGGCCACATCCTAGAAACGAACAGCCCCTGGAATTCCCCGGTATTTGTTATCAAGAAGCTGGGGAAGGATAAGTGGTGGTTCCTCCAGGACCTCCGAAAAATTAATGATGTCATTGAGGACATGGGACCTCTTCAACCGGGTATGCTCTCCCCCACCATGCTTCCACAAAATTGGCAATTAGTGGTAATTGACATAAAAGATTGCTTCTTTCAAATTCCTCTGCACCCAGACGACGCCCCGTGGTTCGTGTTCTCAGTGCCATCCATTAATAGAGAGGCTCCTTGGCGGCGGTACCATTGGCGTGTTCTCCCACAAGGGATGAAGAACAGCCCAACCATCTGCCAATGGTACATCGCCAGGGTGTTGACCCCTGTGTGTGCCAAAGCTGGGGAGGCCATCATCTACCATTACATGGATGATGTGCTTGTGTGTGCACCCGACAACGCAAACTTACCGAAATTTTGGACGAGACTATTATTGCCTTGAGCAGTGCGGGATTTGAGTTAGCCCAAGAAAAAGTGCAGAGGCTGCCACCTTGGAAATATCTAGGCCTCGAAATTACCAACAGCACGATTGTCCCGCAGAAAATCCAATTGGCAGACAGGCCCCAGACCTTATGGGAACTCCATCAACTGTGTGGGCAGTTGCAGTGGGTCACGCCCTGGATCGGCATCCCCTTGGAGGACCTGGAGCCTCTGTTCGATCTTCTACGGGGAGGGGAAAATTTGGACTCGCCAAAGGTTCTGACCCCAGAGGCCTAGGCTGCACTCGTGAAGATATCGAAGATGGTTGCAGAGAAACAAGCTTCAAGGTACCGACCCGAATTGGGCTTCAAATTCACTGTTTTGGGAACATTGCCACATCTCCATGGATTGATTTTTCAATGGGACCAAGGCGAAAAGGACCTCCCCTTGATCATAGAGTGGGTGTTCTTGAGCCACCAGAGGCCCACAAGTATTACCCGGCCACAGGAGTTGATGGCCCAGCTGATTTGTAAGGCTAGGCTCTGCCTGAAGACCTTGGCGGGGTGTGATTTTACATGCATCCACCTACCCATTAAGTTGTCGACCGGGAGCCTGACCAAAGAGAATTTTGACCATTTGCCCCAAGAGAATGAGATCTTGCAGTTTGCCCTGGATAGCTACCCAGGACAAATTTCGATTCACAGTCCAGGCCACAAATTACTTAATGCCAAGTTCAATTTGATTCCAAAAGATATACAGAGCCAGAAACCGCTCAAAGCCTTGACCGTTTTTACAGACATCCGGAGGATCTCACAAGTCGGTTATGACTTGGAAAGATCCTCAGACTCAGCGGTGGGAGATGGATGAGGAGATTGTTGAAGGATCTCCTCAGGTAGCTGAGTTGGCTGCAGTTGTCAGGGCCTTTGAGAGGTTTACCGAGCCTTTCAATCTAATTACTGATTCGGCATATGTAGCGGGAGTGGTATCCAGGGCAGAACACGCTGTTTTAGGACAGGTCTCAAACCCGGTCATCTTTTACTTACTCTCAAAACTTATATATTTAGTCTCCCACGGGGAGCAACCGTTTTTTGTGATACATGTAAGATCACACACTGACTTACCGGGATTCATCGCCGAGGGTAATTGCAGAGCGGATGCGCTGGCCGCTCCAGTACACCTGGGAGGGCAGCCCAACTTGTACCAACAGGCCCTCACAAGCCATCAACAATTCCACCAAAACGGCCCAGGCCTCATCCGCCAATTCCACCTGCGGCGTGATGAGGCCAGGGCCATTGTGGCCACATGCCTGAGGTGTAATAAGACCAATGCATCCTCTTTAGGAGCGGGGGTGAACCCCCGCGGCCTAAAAAGCTGTGAGGTGTGGCAAACAGATGTCACACATGTTCCCCAATTTGGCAAACTAAAATTCATCCACGTGTCAGTCGATACCTTCTCGGGTGCAGTGTACGCCTCCGCCCACACAGGAGAGAGGACGCTGGATGCCAAGAAACACCTGATGCAAGCATTCGCGTTCCTAGGAGTCCCAAAGATTTTAAAAACAGATAATGGGCCGGCCTATATTTCCAAAGCATTTAGTAATTTCCTGCACGCTTGGGGAGAGGAACATCGGTGGGGAATTCCACACTCCCCCACTGGCCAAGCAATAATAGAGAGGACTCACCAGACATTAAAGAATATTTTATACCGACAGCAAGACGACACGGACCTGACTTCCCCTCACCTTCATTTAAATAAAGCCCTATTTACCCTTAACTTCCTGAACTGCTCCTTTAAAAACCTCAACCCCCCCCGTCCTTCGACATTTTAATAACAACCCCGACTGGAAGTTCTCCCCAAAACCCAAAGTTTTAATTAAAAATCCAGAGACTAATCAGACAGAAGGACCATTTAATTTGCTCACATGGGGGAGGGGATATGCGTGTGTCTCCACCCCTGTGGGAGCAAAATGGATCCCAAAACGCCTTGTCAAGCCCTGGGTCCCTCCACGCCCTGCGACACAAACGAACCGTGCTACCTCACTGTTTTTAAAGACTCCATCACACATTGCTGTTGCCTCAAATCGGAGGAAGAGAAAGAGTTCTGACAATCCCCCTGAACCAGACCCTTCCCTTTACCTCCTCCCCAAGTACCTCTGATTCCAACCCGTGCTCTCCTCCCTGAGAAGCCTTTACTCCTACCCCCTTTAAATGTTGTCTAATTTATTCCTAACCTGGTGTGTGTCCCCATCTAGGAGATGTCTCCCACCTGCCCGCATCTGCCGTCCTCCCTGCTCGTGCCCTTCCTGTTCGTCGTGATCCTCCTCCCATCAACAGGATGGATCGTCCCCCAGCCAAAAGCGAATATATGGACCACCCTAGCCAGGTCCTTGAATCAGTCTGGGTTGTGCCTGTCCATGGGCAGCACGGAAGATCCTATGTCAACATGCCTGGTCGGGGTCCCATTGCAGGCCAACGAATATCCTTTTACCGGCAAACGACCCGACCCTGTTTCCACCTGGGATGAGTGGACAAGGTTCTTCCCAGTTGCACCAGAAGAACCCCATGAAATAGATCTATTGGGGTCTGCTCAAGCCACTTTCTGTGTCAATTTTTATTATAAAATCAGGACACGTGAGTGGCTGGGCGGGAGGGCCCAAAACACCATCAATGACGTCACTCCACCTGACCGTTCATACTTGGCCCCCTTCTGGTGCAACTTCACAGCTGACAAACCATCGAATTCCACACAGAAGCCCAGAACGCTCCCCAAAGGAGTCTTCCTGATCTGTGGAAACAGGGCCTGGGCGGGGATCCCCTCCTGTCTAAAAGGAGGACCCTGCACCCTGGGACAAATGGCTCTACTCACACCGGACAAAAAACACCTTGTAGATCGGAAGAACGCAAAAACCTCCAAGTTTGTAAAGAAGTCGATTCAAGAACTGGACGAAAATTGTGAATATGATATCGAATCCTGGCCAAAGTCAAAAATTGTGGTAGCATCTTTGCTTCTTCCCTGGGTGGCTGTAGCCAAGGCTTTGGGGGAGATTAAGCACATTGAGTGCTAGCTTGGTAAACACGCTAATCTCACATCTAAAGCTTTGGCGGAACTCCTGGAGGATGAGGAGACAAGCAGGAAGGCCACCCTTCAAAATCGGGTGGCCATTGACTTCCTCCTGCTGGCCCATGGACACGGCTGTGAAGAATTCAAAGGACTGTGCTGCTTCAATTTAACATCGCACAGCACCAGCATTCATTCAGCAATTAACAACATTCAACAACAGGTGCACCAACTGAAAAAGGAAGGAGAGGACTGGCTAGGGAATGTGTTCACAGGCTGGGGAATCTCAGGGTGGGCGGGATCCATTTTAAAAACCATTCTTTTGCTTTTCTCATTTTCGTGGCTTTGACTTGCTTTAAGCAATTATTTCTCAGACTGTTGCATGTAGAAACTCCCAAACCAAAAGAGCGAGCAGAACCAACTCCTCCAAGAAACCCAACTATCTTTGCTATAGAATGGATTGATTTCCCAGCCCACGACAGCTTTGCTGAGGAAGAGTCCTTGGAATCAGATGAAGTTTAAACCTCTTCATGTACTGAATGCCGCTACCACCTCCCTTCACTTTCCAACAAAACAAATAAAAGAAGGGGGAGATGTGGTGGTGGGTTCCGGCTGGTGGGTTCAGGCTGGTTTACAAATTTAAAGACAGTTTCACATGCAGAAGGACAACTACGTTTTGAAGGTGTTTTATAGGTTTATAATAAGTTAAAAGAATTTTGATTGTTAAGTTGGTATGTTCCAAGTTGCCCCCATTTCCCATTGAGTTCTGTAACCCTTGACTCCTCCCATAATCCCTCCCCTAGCCCCATGTATGGTTGTGCTCCTCCCCTTTTTCCAGTACCTTCCCTGTCCATTACCCTGGCTCCACCTCGGGGGCCTGTCAATCCCCTCAGAGGTGGAGACCCACCTCCTTGGAAATCCCCTAACTCTCGACACCCCTTTGGACCCCTGTTATGTCAGTTAGCCCCGTTATAATCCCATTGGAACCCTGAAGTTGTAAACCCTCCCCTCGCTACTCCCCCAAAATATCCTGATTGGCCCTGGGATTGTTACCTCCCCTTGTTCCACCTTCCTTTGAAAGAGGCTGCCAGCCCTTTCCCTTCCGCTTTTGGCACAGTCCCCCCTTGGAAATAGGACTCTTTGAATACACTGTTACTGAGAGCTCTCCTTCTTTCCTCGCCTTGACCTTCGACACAATCTTACCCTATGCAGCCCTGCAGTGAGAGCTGCTTCTCCTCTGGAGAAGCTACTCCTCAGCCCTGAGACTACTGGTGGTCGGACTGGGATTTGGCACAAAGTGCAGTCCCTGGCCGGGCTGGCAAGGAGGGTCAGAGACCCTTGAGCCAAAGGACTGCGCACCATGTCAGTCGATACTAACAGAAGAAACAACTGGACAAAGCAGATGAAATTTTTTAGGGTGTAAAGTTAAAAATCAGGTCTTCCCAATGAATTTCCAGTGTTGATAGAAATCCCGATGGATGTTCCTGCCCCTGCATTCACCCAGGTGCCAACAGGGATCCAGGAGAACATGGAAAACACCAGCCTGGGGTGTTCCCAGCCTGGGAATGTGGGTCACCACGTCTTCCCAATGTGGGTCCTCCAATGAGGGATAAAGTTGGAGCAGAGGGCAAAGCTCTTCCTGCAGCCATGGCATTCGCAGGGCTGCCTTTACCGGTGGCTCCGTTGGTGTTTGGTCAAGTGACCGCTCTGTGAGAAGCTCTTCCCACACTCGGGACACTTGTAGGGCCTTTCCCCGGTGTGGATGCGCTGGTGCCTGACGAGGACAGAGTTGTACCTGAAGCGCTTCCCGCAATCGGGGCAGCGGAAGGGCCTTTCGTCTGTGTGAATCCGCTGGTGCACGAGGAGACTGGAGCTGGTCTGATACGTCTTCCCACACTCGGGACACTCGTAGGGCCTCTCCCCAGTGTGGATGCGCTGGTGGGTGACAAGGTTGCATTTGTGCTTGAAGCCCTTCCTGCAGTTGGGGCAGCGGAAGGGCCTCTCCTCTGTGTGAATGCGCTGGTGCTTGAGGAGATCGGAGCTGGTTGGAAACCTCTTCCCACACTCGGGACACTCATAGGGCCTCTCCCCAGTGTGGATGCGCTGGTGGACAACAAGGCTGCAGCTCCGGCTGAAGCTCTTCCCACATTCTCCACATTCGTAGGGCTGTTCCCCAGTGTGGATCATCTGGTGGGCAATCAGGTGGGAGCTGCGCCTGAAACTTTTCCCACATTCCCCACACTCATAGGGCCTCTCCCCGGTGTGGATCTTCTGGTGGATAATCAGGTTGGAGCTGCGGCTGAAGATCTTCCCACATTCCCCACACTTGTGCGGCTTCTCCCCATTGTGAGGGTCCTCATGAACCACCAGCTCTGACCTCTGGCTGGATCTCTGATCCCCTTCCCAGGCCAGGGTGGGTCTTTCCTCCTCAGAGCACCCTGGGCTGGGCTTGCATCCCCTCCTCCTGAGGGATCTCTGGGGCTTTTCCTCCCCATTGGATTCCGGAGCCATGGAGCCACTCAAAATGGCCTCTTCCATGAGGTTCTGCCGCGGGGATTTGTCCTCCCTGGTCTCTGTCCTCAGCTCCTTGTCTGGGGGAGGAAGGACAAGGAGAGGATGGGATTTGCCTCCGTGCCAGGGGGAAGGGGAAGGAGATCCCCCCAGTCCGTCCCCGGCAGGACGGCGTCGGCAGCGGGGTTGTCCTGCAGCCGGGGGCGATGCTGGGCTGGGAGATGGAGCAGGAGAGAGGGGGAAAGGGGCAGGGACTTCCTCCTCACCTGCCTGGGGGTCCTGGGGCATCTTCCTCTTCCTTGCAGACTCCTTCTCCATCCAGCCAAGGTTTGGGAATGGGCAATTCTGTTTAGGGGGGGGTAAACAAGGTGTGAGTGTGCTGGGTTGAGGGTTCCTTCTGCCGAAGTCCATCTCTAGAAGTCACTGGGTATTTGGTGTCCTTAAAGATCCAGCCCAAAAAAACCTCAAACATCAAGACACAACCCCAAAACTCCCAAAATACCAAGATTTAGCCCAAAAGACTGTGATTCACACCCAAAATTTCAAGATTAAGCAAAAAGAAAAATCCTCCCAAGAGTTCCCCTTCTTGGTTTACTCCACTTTGGGCTTTTGGGCATCCCCCCTCTCCGCANCAACCCCAAAACTCCCAAAATACCAAGATTTAGCCCAAAAGACTGTGATTCACACCCAAAATTTCAAGATTAAGCAAAAAGAAAAATCCTCCCAAGAGTTCCCC
>VZTN01035862.1:11085-36896 GCA_013400515.1 Erpornis zantholeuca | reverse complement strand
TGCACACAACTTTGGATGCAACTTTCTGACTCTGAAACATAATCCATATGGATTTTCCCACAACTGAAAATTTGGTTGGTCTGCAAAGATTCAGGTAGGGCCCACAGAGTGAGCTCAGGTTTGTAGCCTTCCCTTTCACAGGTTAAAAAACTGAAACACTCCTGACCAGAGCATGAGTGGTTTACAAAGGTCATATTAATGATCTGTGTAGAATAGAGTTATTGTAGTTATTTCTATCTGATTTTTGTTTTGTATTCTGCCCATCATAGGTGTTTAACAAGACAAAAGGTAAATTCATACAACAAAAAATAAATCGCAATGTAATTTTGCAAGGTCAGAGTACTGGGGAAACTATTTGAGGTGAATTCATTGTTATTCATTTCACTTCAAAGCTAAATGTCAGTTCCCATGACCCAGTAAATGGAGTGTAATTACTGAAAGTATATAAATAATATAACAGAAAAATCTGACTCCTGTAGATGTTCTAGGGAAAGGGTTTTTTCATACTTCTAGGTGATTAAAAAATTGAACTCCTGGACAGCAAGATCAGTCAAATTACTTCCCCATCTCCTGACAGAAAAAATACACTTTGAGGGGTCTTATTAAGCAATCTATCTCTATTGAGCTCATTAAGTTCTGGACAGCTAATAAGAATATAATAGAATCTTGGATGTCCTCTATAACATAATCTGACAAGTTGAAGCTGCATTCCAACTTCATTTGGATGGGCAAACAATGAACCATATGCTAGTCTCAAATTCAGCTTAGCTTCCGTCTTGTTTTAGTAGGACTTGTGCGTTTGTACAGACAGCTAAAATAAAAATCAAGGTTGCCAATACAGCTTCATTCTAACCTCTCCTTTTTCCTTGTGAATACTACCTGTCATAGTTCATCTCACTTCTCTCTACAAAAGACTAGAGCCACTTCTTAAACTATGCTTGTAAACACCTATGCACAAAAATCCATTTTAATGCATAACAAGAAGTTGGTTTTAGTCTGACAAAATGTAGTCCTTAACTATGTATCCATGAACAACATCTGCTTTTACCTGACATGCTGTGTATTTCTATACTTACATCCATGTCTCTCATTTACAAAGTCCTATTACAGGAAGTATATAGATTTATTCTTTTCTTCTGCCCATTTTCTTCCTGTTTTTAGAATCTGTGATGCTTTGGTCTCTTGTACCTTTCTTTTTCCTATTGGATCAGAGATCAATCCTGCTATATTTAACCCTTATTCTAGTACCAATCTGCTTGGTAATAATGCTGTCAGAAACCAAACATGAAAGTCACCAGCCAGTCCACTGAGTGGCTAAGTCAGTTTTTCAGGTGCAGCAGCCTTAGTAGGCTGTGGCTTTCAAGGGCAGGAAGCAAATAATATTTGTAACCTGTACTGACATGAAACTCCTTAGCACAAATTATCATATGCAAATTCACAGCAGTAAAAANCTGCCCATCATAGGTGTTTAACAAGACAAAAGGTAAATTCATACAACAAAAAATAAATCGCAATGTAATTTTGCAAGGTCAGAGTACTGGGGAAACTATTTGAGGTGAATTCATTGTTATTCATTTCACTTCAAAGCTAAATGTCAGTTCCCATGACCCAGTAAATGGAGTGTAATTACTGAAAGTATATAAATAATATAACAGAAAAATCTGACTCCTGTAGATGTTCTAGGGAAAGGGTTTTTTCATACTTCTAGGTGATTAAAAAATTGAACTCCTGGACAGCAAGATCAGTCAAATTACTTCCCCATCTCCTGACAGAAAAAATACACTTTGAGGGGTCTTATTAAGCAATCTATCTCTATTGAGCTCATTAAGTTCTGGACAGCTAATAAGAATATAATAGAATCTTGGATGTCCTCTATAACATAATCTGACAAGTTGAAGCTGCATTCCAACTTCATTTGGATGGGCAAACAATGAACCATATGCTAGTCTCAAATTCAGCTTAGCTTCCGTCTTGTTTTAGTAGGACTTGTGCGTTTGTACAGACAGCTAAAATAAAAATCAAGGTTGCCAATACAGCTTCATTCTAACCTCTCCTTTTTCCTTGTGAATACTACCTGTCATAGTTCATCTCACTTCTCTCTACAAAAGACTAGAGCCACTTCTTAAACTATGCTTGTAAACACCTATGCACAAAAATCCATTTTAATGCATAACAAGAAGTTGGTTTTAGTCTGACAAAATGTAGTCCTTAACTATGTATCCATGAACAACATCTGCTTTTACCTGACATGCTGTGTATTTCTATACTTACATCCATGTCTCTCATTTACAAAGTCCTATTACAGGAAGTATATAGATTTATTCTTTTCTTCTGCCCATTTTCTTCCTGTTTTTAGAATCTGTGATGCTTTGGTCTCTTGTACCTTTCTTTTTCCTATTGGATCAGAGATCAATCCTGCTATATTTAACCCTTATTCTAGTACCAATCTGCTTGGTAATAATGCTGTCAGAAACCAAACATGAAAGTCACCAGCCAGTCCACTGAGTGGCTAAGTCAGTTTTTCAGGTGCAGCAGCCTTAGTAGGCTGTGGCTTTCAAGGGCAGGAAGCAAATAATATTTGTAACCTGTACTGACATGAAACTCCTTAGCACAAATTATCATATGCAAATTCACAGCAGTAAAAAGCCTCTCAGTTTGCAAGACAAGTCTGGAGAAGACTCAAATTCTCCCTTACAAAGTGAGAGATTATTTTCCTGATCTAACAGCAAAATCCTTCTGCTTTTCCTGGAGAGAAAGAGCCCTCCCTGCTCCAGGTGTGGGCTGTACATTTGACCTTTACTGACTGTTAAAACTGTTCTTCTCCTCCCCTTTCCTTAGCAGCAAGTGCAAAGGCTGAGGCACAGAAAGCTTTCCCAGCTGCTGGAACTGAGCACTGGATTTTCTCAGCTCATCCTCCTCCCCATCCAAACAGATCTGAGCTAAGTGAGCTCGAGTATGACACTGGGGAAGAAAAAAGTGCAAAGAGGGCTACAGTCCTCGTGCTGCTGCAAGACCTCTGCTTCTATTTTAGCCACTCTCCTGATTAGATGCCCTGTATTGGCATCAGATCATCTGAATGTACCTTTCTGAGCTAACCTTTTGCACAGGTGATTAATTCTTGGGGTACCTAAAGACAAGAAATCCTAGATTAGGCTGTAGGGTGTGTGGAGAGAAACTATTTATAAAATGCTTCCAAATAAAAGAGTCATTCAGAGGAAGAAAACTGTCATCAGAATTCATCTAAGTTCCCAGTAATGTCAAGAGGATAATAATGAACTGAGAGGTTCTACAAATAAGAGAAACTTTTAACTGAATTTTTTAAAATTGAAATTCATTTGTCTGTGATGAGACTGTTTATCCAGTTTAGGATTATCTTTGTGGGTTATTGGGACTGAATCCAGCTGGAAGACTCAACTTTTATTATCACTGCTGAGCTCATTAAGCAGGTCATGAAATGCATGCACCCTGGCTGCAAAAGGACAGAGGAAGGGAATTAGGTGCTATTTTGTTGTATGTGCTAAAACTTGAATATCACCTGTAACATAAAATTTCCCTTTTTCCACAGTTTTCCTTCAACCATGTATTTCTATTCACCTATCCTTTCACCTATATAGTATTTGTTTTCTTAGAACAAAATTCATCTTTTCTAGTGCTTCTAACCTGGGACCAAATTAGAAGGAAGCACCTGTTTGTACAGCCCAGCAACCCAGCGAGCATGTCAGACCTCAGTGTGCATGGTCTGCTTCTCCCACAGCAAAGTCAGGAGCAAATATTATTCCCAGAGATAGAACCTGTGTTTGTTGTTCTTTTCTATCCTTGTTTGTGTCCATTTATTTTGCTTTATCTAGCAGGAGATGGTATCAGACTTCAACAGCAAGATTTCAAGTTGCCCTAGACTCTTTCTTTTCTCCCTTAGAAACAATAACAGAAAGACAGCAAATGTGACCTTTGAATTCTCTTACCTATATGTGTTCATTCCAGAGGTAATGAGATGCTTGTTTTCAGGCTTTATCAGCCAAATTTGCCTCTCTGTGCTCTATGTGAGTGTCTATACTACAGGACCATACTCAAGTACCCTCCTTGGGGCTACCCATTCTTGTTCACCCCTTTGGTATTCTGGGGACACTCTCTGCCTCAATTGCAAACAGAGGACATTTGCAGAGAATTTATATTTGATTGCTGGATCTTGTTGAGATGTACCCTCAGATCCATCTTGTCTTGTACAGAAAACCTGGATTTGCATCTAGACCCCACAAGTGGTTTTTACCAGTTTGGGGTTTTTTTTTTATATCGGATTACAAAGAAGTCTCACATGAAGAAGACTGATGATAGAGTGTGAGGGCAAGTTTTAAGCAGAGGTACCTGCTGACTTGAACAGCCTGAAGTCCACTGATACAGATGTCAACTACCATTCTTTCCCAATTCATCACAAAAAATCCCAAAAGTCCTGCTGGGAGCTATCAGGCCTTTGTGCTGTTTTCATGGTGGATTGTCAGCTCAAGAGCCAGAAGAACACAGCTTAGGCAGTTAGCCCAGAAGATGCCTTCAAAAAGGTTGTGTGAGAGAGTTCTGTGTGTAGATGGGAAGAAATTAGAAACAAATCTAGCAATGACGTGAATATAATCTTCAGCTATGTCAGACAGGAACTTCTCTGAGCTTAAGAGAAGAGAAACACAAAATGTTAAAAGTAATGGGGAAGAATTATAGAATGATTTGTGTTCAAAGGGACCTTAAAAATTATCTAGTTCCAGCCCCCTGGCATGCACAGGGACACCTTCCTCTAGAGTTTATCTGGTGGTCAGTTTCAGCGATACCTCTGTAATAAACCCACCACAAAATGATGCTCCACAGCTGAACATTCATGAGGAGAATCATTGACTTTAAACAAATTATCTTTTTTTTTTCAGTCTATCTTATATCCATTATAAGGTGGTATATATCCATTACATGGTCCCCAGCCTAAGAATATGAGTATGAATCACTTTTTATATTGTTTTGTTGGTTTTTCTCCTTGAAGCATTGATTTTGCTATCCTTAGAGGGGGAAAAAGTATTTACCCAAACAGCTGCTGATTCAAAAGCATCAGATTAATCCCCCAATTCTACCTTTGAATGTATACATATAGTGATATAGACATAGAATTTGTCATGCAGTACCTCCTCCTATCAGTGTGCTGCACCCAGTGAGGTGTGACTGGACATCATGAGCATCTCTGGATGATTTGACATGATGTATCACCCCAGCTCTGCTGTCTGCACTAAAAACCATGAAAGATTCAGGTGGCAAACAATCAAACCACAAAGACAGAACTTGGTAGAAACAAAACAAAGTGTTTTTATTACTTTGTCACTACCTGAACTTAAGGGCATGGTTTGCTGAGAAATCAGAATACACATTTTCCTCTACTTGAAATGAAATGATGAAATGAATCATGCAGCAGTTTGTTTTACATGACAGAGTCTCCCATGGTCTCCTGGGAATGTCAGCTGGCTGAAAAAGGCACTGGGAATTTTCACAGGATACTTGCACTTCTGAGGAAAAAGAGCTTTACATCTGCTGTACCCACAGCCCTCAACAATTACTTGATCATTGGTGCTGTGGATGTCCAGAATATCTAGCAGCATTCCTCTCCCAGTTCAGAAAAAAAGACAAAAAACCCAAACCAAAACAAAAACAAAAACAAAAAAATTCCCTCTTGATCTCTTGCCTCCTCTTTTTTTCCTTACATACCTCCAGAGAATAACAGATTTAAAAACCCTTGTTTTACAACAGGGAAGACAATAAATGTCTGCTTTTGGAATAAGAGCTGCTATAGCTTATGCAAGTTTGAGGAACATGTGCAGATTTCGAGGTTTATGCAGGATATATATAGAAGAGCCATGTTTTCAAGAGGACCACTGTGAAAACAAGAAAAATAATGGACAAGAATTTCCAAGGAGCTCATCACCATGATGACTGGGAGACACTGTGCTGAACTATAGACTCTCATCACCTGATTTACCTGAATTTCCACTGCAATGTTAACAAGTTTAAAAAGAAAAATTCATATGTAATAATAAAATTATTTCAAAGGAAACATCATGTCTGAAACCTTAGAGTTCATTAATTGCATTATAAGAAAGCAATCATGTGCATGTTACTAATATTTCAAAATTTTAGTATTGTTGCGGAGCTCTGTATCAACTGAATTAAAATCCTTGTGTGTGGCAAGGTGGCAAGCCTGCCACACAAGGGTCCCCAAGGATCCCCTGGAGGGATGGACTCTAGTAGAAGAAACACTCCCCAGGTCAGGGTGAGAAAGAAAGGCTTTTCCCAGGATACTCTGTGTTGTCCTGATTTTCAGCCTTCTGAATGTTTGTGTTTTTCTGTAGTGAAGTTCTCAAGCATTTAATATAAACGAAGTAATGTTCTTCTAAAGCTTCCCTTTTGTTTACATTCCTCTTCTGATGAAGAAACAATTGATAGACTTCTAATTTGACCAATGCAATTATGCAATTGAAAAAAAAACCAACCTCATCCTCCAATCCATAAGCATTGTCAGAAATTTATATATACAAGGCTAAAAATTAAACCGGGCCCTCTTCTGCTTGAAGTTGGCTGTCTCTGTGTTGTTCATTTTGTGTCCTTTAGCAACAGCTCTGTTCTGTTATGTTAATGTACCCCAGTTCTGTTTCCCCAGGACTGAGGCCCTTGTGCCTCAGTCATTCCCTCCCTGTTCCCCTGTTGGTTCCCACATCCTATCCCTGCCTGTGCACCACTCCCATGCCCCCTGATGATTGATCCCTGATGCTCTCTCTGCACCTAAATCCCCCTGTGCTTAAACCCTGATGCTCTGTCTCCATCCCTGGAGCTGTTCATGCATGCAGCTGGAACAAACCCCTCCGTGGAACCCCATGCAAAGATCCTTCCTGCTTCTTGACCACCTGAGAAGCTCTCCAGTGTGTGAGTGTGTGCGTGTGGTGCCAACCGAGCTCCCTTGGAGACGCTTTCGGAAGGAAGCAGCATCCTGTCCCCCACCACCCAGCCTGCTGAACCTGTGCATTATAAAATTAGGTGACTATTATCATAGAAAACACCTGATGTAGGTAGCCACCACCTGTGGAAATTTCTGACAATTCCAGATTAAATGCCTGCTTGTTGCTAATTATGTTTCAAACCACGTCATGATTTTGGTACATATCTGGCTCCTCATCACTGACCCCAGCAATCACATGGGATTCTTTCTTTTTGAGAATCATGAAGTCTAATAGTCTTATTATCTATTTATGAATATTTACATTTTAATTCCAGACATTTGGGGGGAATTTGGTTTAAGATGGTCACTCATACATCTAGGTAGCTTAATCAAATACTGAATTCTACCCTTTAGGTCTAATGCAACCTCATCATCTGCTGTCAGGAGCTGTTCAACAGTTCATATGATTCAGAAATAATACATTACAAGATCAAAAGGTGAACACTATGTTAGAACTGTCTTCCAAATGGAACTTTTTTGCGTGCAAAATTCAGACATTAAATGTGCCTTCATTTCTAAAGGGGAACAAAAGTCAAAATCTAAGGTTTTCCTGCAAGGCACAAAGTTTCAGAAAACTTTGTTTCAACTGCTCTGAAGCATTACATTTTGATAAGGTAGAAAACCACAGTTCTGATAAAGTTGAAAAAGTTGCTTCATCTTTTTTTACTTTTACTATATATTAAATGATAATATAAAATAAATGTCAAAATGAAATGTTTTGACCTTATCAAAATGTTTCATTTTGGTAATTTTCCCATCCAGGTTTTAAATTAAATTGGTACATTCTTGAAATCATTTAGGTGTTGTTAAATTGGCATTTTCTCCTGGCAACCTGTTACACTGGAAAAATCTTGACTAGCTCTTGTCAACAGACTCTGCCAAATACGGCAGTTTTCTCCTGGAGATCTCTGTGCCTCTTTGTTCTGTTTCAAGCTCTCTTTGTGAGGCAGATTTGCCTTCACTGAATTAGCTGAGCTGAAATGATTTCTAAACCATGAGTGTGGAGAGGTGAACTGTGGCTTGTGCTGCCTGTGGTTTCCATGTAGCTCCCAAGCTGGGGCTATTTCAGGTGACCACTGATGTGACAGTCATGCTGGGTGGTTTTGGGTCACTAGTTTTGGATGGAAAGCAGCTGGTAGGAGCTGCAGCTTGCAGCCACCTGTCCATCTAGCCCAGCTACCTCTGATGAGTAGTCAGTGCCATCTCTCCTCTTTTATATTTGTCTTTCCCTTGAGTTCTCTGAGCAGGTAATGGCTCTTGACAACTCTTGTGGGCATCTCCAAGTATGATCGTTGTTGGCCTATGGGTGCTTCAAACTGTTTTACTGTTCTACCTCCCTGAAGGACAAGAGCAGCATAAAGGATCAAACTTGGTTTATTTAGGTGATGTAAATAGTGTACATTTTAAATATATATTAATTGGTTAAGAAAAAGTTACAGTCAAAGCACTTATATCCGAAATTCTCTTCTAAGGACTCTGTGGCCTGGGCAGTTAGATTTTCTTCCTAACAATCTGCTAATTTGATTTTGCACTCTCTTGTGGGGCCCAGAAAAAACACACAAAAGTGGCATAGAGGGAAAAGTGGCAAGATGTCAAGTACAGAAAATAGTGACATCAAATAGAACCATTGGCAATAACTGATGCATCTCCCAGTGTTGGTAGGAAGCTAAAAATCTGTCGCTAGCTAATATTTACTACACAAGACACTATTACTATATTCCTGTTCATTTCTAACTTCTTCAATCTAGTTCTTATCTTGATTAAAATTCTATCTTCCATCTTCACAGATGTATCAGTTGGAAAGTTAAAACTCCTGCTCCTGTGAGGACGAGATTTACAGTTACATCAACTCATCTGTAAATAGCAGCAGGGAAAAAGGTAAAGAATGATAGAAAAGGGGACCTGAGGAAAACTCTTAACTTATATAGTGGTTTGTATCATGTGGACAACTCAATAGATATTTTTTCAGCAATAATTTTTTAACTGTGTGCAGAAGGCATTCCAATCATATGCATTTGTCCTACCTGGACCTCTCACAGAAAATAGTATTTTAAAAGATAGAAAGAATTCCAGTTCAAGGGAAATACTAAATACTAAAACCAATTCCTTTTTTCCTTCAGAATCCCTTGTTTGACTGCAACAGGACAAAAACATATTTGGGTCTCAGCACTGGCAGAGAGGATGGGAACGAATAACAATCTTATTCATAAGCATACATTAGAGACAAATGGTGCATAATTTAGATTCTCTCCTGGCTTGTTGAATCCGCAGGCAGCCATGCTTTCTGTTGCATTAACATTTTGATTGAATGAGCTGGGTCAAAACCATCACTTTTCTCATCTAGGGAAGGAAAACTATTTTGAAGCCAATCATCAATCAATGTATGTAATCAGCCTTTTTAAAGCATCTTGGGCTTTACACATAACTGTCTCTCTGTCATAATAAAATCCAAATATCAACATATTTTTCATTCAACAGTCATAACACATATACAATAAAGTGTTAAAAGGACAATAAGGACTTGAAATGTGTTTTGCTACTAACAAGATTATTGCAATGGATTTATTCGAAAGGTTGCACCATTTCGACTCCATGGTCTTTGGTATAATAATTAATTTGCATATAATTGTTTATACAGTATTGTAAGGCATAATATCATCTTGCCACTTTATTAATTTTCTTGAAGTTAATGGCTTTTAAAATAAATCCAATAAAGTCAAAGAAAATGTCACTAATATCAACCAAGTATACCTTCCAGTATAATTTAATAGTCATTGACACTCTAGAAGCCATAAAGCACTGTGCAACTCTCTTTTAACAAGATACTGGTTTTTTGCAATACACTGGAGCCATACAAAATCATGCCAGTGGCAATATCAGAGCAGTAAATGTGGTTAGTGATTACCTAGCGACTTTCATTGGTCGTGTTTCACCAAGGATATCCCATTTGACACATGGGAAAAGAAGACTCTAAAATATAAACAACTTGACCAAGTTTACATGGTGAATAAATAACTGAGCCACGTCCAGAGGGAGAAGCTCAGTTGCTTATCTCTGCACTCTCATCCCTTCAGTCCTACCACCCTCGGTGTGTAATACTTTTAGGATACCTATTCTACCAACCGGAAATTGTCTGGGACAGTATCCGGTTTGTGGGTGTGAGTAATTCTGCCAAATATATCAGGATCAGGTTTGTAAAAAGCACAATGCCATTACCTTGTTTTCTGAAGGGTAATAGTGAAGTGTATATGCTTTAAACAACCATATTATGATCATCAGATTGTATTTGCTATTAATATAGATATCAATGCAACATGATTTTACCTCTACACAAATTTTTGCCCAAGCCATATTGAAGGAAACACTCAAATGAGCACTGTATGCCTAATTTCAGATTCATAATTTTCTTTATGATACCTCCATTGGATTAAATTGCTGCTTCTTCTGTAAGCTTAAATATTAAATAACACCTCACAGTTACAGGAATTGGTAGAAAACTAACTTATGAAATCATAAGACACACATACAAAATGTATGTTCAAATGTAGCATATTCACTTTTACAGAGTACTGTAGGATCGAAATATCATGCAACAGTAAATTTGTGGAGTGTCCAACAGCCCAGGACAATAATTATAAGGTCTTTGAACTTCATATGGCATTACCTCTTCTCTTTGAACATGATGCAGAAAATGGTTCTAAAAATCTCCCTTAATGCTCTGTTCTCTGCCATAAATAACCTGATTGCTGAATGGAATGTCACTAGGTGTATTTCTCACTGTAATTGCAAATCAGAGAATTTGCTTGTGGTAGTCCCTGAATCTCTTGGACTTGTTCCAGGTCAAAAGTCAGAAAGTAGACACCTGATGGTTTCCCTGCAGACTTTGGATCCTCATCTAAGCATTTACCTTTCATAGCTCAAAGTATCATAAATACTCTAATTAAAAGAACTTAAAACATACAATAGCAAATACTAAATGTAAGACCCTACTCTATCACCCTTGTCAGGTGAATATCTATATCCTTGGAAAGCTGACAGAGCCATTACTTGGCTATTCAAGACAGTAATCAGATTTTCTGAGCATCAATCAGCAATCATGAAGTCAGGAACATTTTATCATGAAGTCAGGAATACAGAGGGTTTTCATAAGCTAATCAGCAGGCATCAAATAGACAATCAATCTAATTAGTGGCTCACATTTGCGTGGCAATCACAGCTGCCAAACCTAGACGACAAATTTCATTAGTAATGAAATCTGAGAACTATGATTTGTGAGACCTATCATCAGACTGGGATTGTGGTTATTTTACAAGGAGTATCATTATGGTAGCTTGGGACATTTGAGGAATTTAATTTGCATGATGGACTTTACATTCTGGTGTTTCTTTTTTGTTTCCAGGGTAAATCAACTCTCAGGGTCACAGTTTTCAAAGAGCTCATCTTTCATGGTAAACCACAGTTTCAAACAAAGTCAGCATTCAATATTTAAACACTTTTTTTGTTTCCGAAATGGAACTGAAACTTTTGCAGCTCCTGATTTCCAAAAGAGTTCCTTGAAAAGCAGTAGGCCAAAACTAGTTATACCCAGAGTAAAATCATAGAATCAGTGAATGCTCCAGCCCTGACATGATCTTTATGGCCTCCTCTGAACCTGCCCCAAAAGGTTCATGTTCTTCTTATGCTGGAGACCCCAGACCTGGATGCAGCACTCCAAGTGGGGGTCTCTTGACAGTGGAGTAGAGGGGAAGACAGTCATTTCCCTTGACCTGCTGTCCACAAAGCTTTTGCTGCAGACCAGGATGCACTGCCCAGGCTTTCTGGGCAGTGAATGTGCATTGCAAGGTCCTACTGAGCTCATCAGTCAACACTCCCAAGTCTTTCTCAGGGCTGCTCTCAATCCATTCACTGCCCAGCCTGTTTTTGTGCTTGGGATTGCTCCAACACAGGAGCAGGACCTTGCACTTGACCTTGCTGAGCTTCATGAGGTTTGCATGGTCCCAGCACTCCAGCCTGTCCAGGTCCCTCCGGATGGCATCCCTTCCCTCCAGTGTGTTGAGCACACCACACAACTCAGTGTCATCGTCAGCCCTTCTGGGGGTGCACTTGATCCCACTGTCCATGTCCCTGACGAGATGTGAAATGCTGCCAACCCCAGTCCTGATCCCTGGGGAACACCACCCATCACTGGTCTCAATCTGGACATCAACTCATTGACTGCAACCCTTTGAGTGNCCAAATATATCAGGATCAGGTTTGTAAAAAGCACAATGCCATTACCTTGTTTTCTGAAGGGTAATAGTGAAGTGTATATGCTTTAAACAACCATATTATGATCATCAGATTGTATTTGCTATTAATATAGATATCAATGCAACATGATTTTACCTCTACACAAATTTTTGCCCAAGCCATATTGAAGGAAACACTCAAATGAGCACTGTATGCCTAATTTCAGATTCATAATTTTCTTTATGATACCTCCATTGGATTAAATTGCTGCTTCTTCTGTAAGCTTAAATATTAAATAACACCTCACAGTTACAGGAATTGGTAGAAAACTAACTTATGAAATCATAAGACACACATACAAAATGTATGTTCAAATGTAGCATATTCACTTTTACAGAGTACTGTAGGATCGAAATATCATGCAACAGTAAATTTGTGGAGTGTCCAACAGCCCAGGACAATAATTATAAGGTCTTTGAACTTCATATGGCATTACCTCTTCTCTTTGAACATGATGCAGAAAATGGTTCTAAAAATCTCCCTTAATGCTCTGTTCTCTGCCATAAATAACCTGATTGCTGAATGGAATGTCACTAGGTGTATTTCTCACTGTAATTGCAAATCAGAGAATTTGCTTGTGGTAGTCCCTGAATCTCTTGGACTTGTTCCAGGTCAAAAGTCAGAAAGTAGACACCTGATGGTTTCCCTGCAGACTTTGGATCCTCATCTAAGCATTTACCTTTCATAGCTCAAAGTATCATAAATACTCTAATTAAAAGAACTTAAAACATACAATAGCAAATACTAAATGTAAGACCCTACTCTATCACCCTTGTCAGGTGAATATCTATATCCTTGGAAAGCTGACAGAGCCATTACTTGGCTATTCAAGACAGTAATCAGATTTTCTGAGCATCAATCAGCAATCATGAAGTCAGGAACATTTTATCATGAAGTCAGGAATACAGAGGGTTTTCATAAGCTAATCAGCAGGCATCAAATAGACAATCAATCTAATTAGTGGCTCACATTTGCGTGGCAATCACAGCTGCCAAACCTAGACGACAAATTTCATTAGTAATGAAATCTGAGAACTATGATTTGTGAGACCTATCATCAGACTGGGATTGTGGTTATTTTACAAGGAGTATCATTATGGTAGCTTGGGACATTTGAGGAATTTAATTTGCATGATGGACTTTACATTCTGGTGTTTCTTTTTTGTTTCCAGGGTAAATCAACTCTCAGGGTCACAGTTTTCAAAGAGCTCATCTTTCATGGTAAACCACAGTTTCAAACAAAGTCAGCATTCAATATTTAAACACTTTTTTTGTTTCCGAAATGGAACTGAAACTTTTGCAGCTCCTGATTTCCAAAAGAGTTCCTTGAAAAGCAGTAGGCCAAAACTAGTTATACCCAGAGTAAAATCATAGAATCAGTGAATGCTCCAGCCCTGACATGATCTTTATTGCCTCCTCTGAACCTGCCCCAAAAGGTTCATGTTCTTCTTATGCTGGAGACCCCAGACCTGGATGCAGCACTCCAAGTGGGGGTCTCTTGACAGTGGAGTAGAGGGGAAGACAGTCATTTCCCTTGACCTGCTGTCCACAAAGCTTTTGCTGCAGACCAGGATGCACTGCCCAGGCTTTCTGGGCAGTGAATGTGCATTGCAAGGTCCTACTGAGCTCATCAGTCAACACTCCCAAGTCTTTCTCAGGGCTGCTCTCAATCCATTCACTGCCCAGCCTGTTTTTGTGCTTGGGATTGCTCCAACACAGGAGCAGGACCTTGCACTTGACCTTGCTGAGCTTCATGAGGTTTGCATGGTCCCAGCCCTCCAGCCTGTCCAGGTCCCTCCGGATGGCATCCCTTCCCTCCAGTGTGTTGAGCACACCACACAACTCAGTGTCATCGTCAGCCCTTCTGGGGGTGCACNCTCTCAATCCATTCACTGCCCAGCCTGTTTTTGTGCTTGGGATTGCTCCAACACAGGAGCAGGACCTTGCACTTGACCTTGCTGAGCTTCATGAGGTTTGCATGGTCCCAGCACTCCAGCCTGTCCAGGTCCCTCCGGATGGCATCCCTTCCCTCCAGTGTGTTGAGCACACCACACAACTCAGTGTCATCGTCAGCCCTTCTGGGGGTGCACTTGATCCCACTGTCCATGTCCCTGACGAGATGTGAAATGCTGCCAACCCCAGTCCTGATCCCTGGGGAACACCACCCATCACTGGTCTCAATCTGGACATCAACTCATTGACTGCAACCCTTTGAGTGCCACCATCTAGTCATCCACTTAGTGGTCCATCCATCAAATCCCTGTCTCTTCACTTGTGCCAAGTACTTCTACTGCAGTAAATATTTCTAGAGCTAAAAATTTAAGACACACACATATGTGCATATTCATGCATAAATTAACCATCTACAAAAGAAAAAATAATCAACTGAATCAAAAGGAGAAAATGTTCCTGACATGCAATATGCCACTTATTGAGAGAAAGAGGAGAGAGCAACTCCATCAAGGAAATGTATTTTTTTTTTCTTGAGGAAGCAGTGCCTCCTGTCCTTTAAACACAGATATTTGCTGATTTACTTTCCTTGGCTATATACCACGCCCCAGTCTTCAACAGATCATAAAATTAAAGGAGTTGCTTTGGTCTTGTACTAAAAGGATTATCACAAGTTCTTCTTCAATCCTGTTTTACTAAGACTTTAGATGGTAGCTCTGTGTTACCCTTCTGAGCTCCACTCTCCACAGCTAGTATGCACTGATTCCCCTAATCAAGGTGTTGGAAATGTCTCGTAGTCTGAGACTGTAGTCTGAGAAATGGGAAGAAATACCTGGAATTTCAGATTATTAATGCCCTAGTGTTGCAACTGTGGAATGTAAAAAGTAGTAATGACCTTAAGGAGGACTCTATTATGATGCTGTTTATGTATTTAAGGTCTACTGTGTATGATACAATGTCACCATACAGCCACATTCACACGTAATCATGGAGCCTATTTTAACAGTGGTTCATCTTTTGGCATTATACCTGCAGAATAATGAAGTACTTGATATACACAGAGACATACATATTTAGGCTACTCTCCAAAATGCAGCTGAAGCACCCTTATGAATCAGCATTGATATTGGATCACTACCTTATTTGAATGTTCACTGATTTTGACTGGAGCAGCCCCAGATTTCGTGACACAACTAATCCAGCTGCCTCTAACTACCACCAGGATCAACACTGCAAGGAGCACAATGCTCATCATCTTAAAATAAAGACAAAGATTGATATACTTTAGTTTTATCACATACTTATTGCTAAAATTACAATTTTAATGCAAACTATGTTAGCCATAACTGAACATTAAAATCAGACCTATGTTTAAATCAAATTTAAATGGATGGAGATTGCCACAAGGCTCCAATGATTTGAGCTGATCCAAGCTTTCCTAGCAAATTCAAGATGAACCTTCAATCATTAGCTTCCATGTTTTCTCATCTTGTAGTTTAATCTTTTATGGCATGAGGTTGCAATCCTGATTTTAACAACCTTTCCACACAAAAGCACAATGTTAAAAAAGATGGCATAAATACAAAATATTAAGTAAAAGTTGGTGTAGAAAGGAATATATAAGCAGCTTGGATACTTTTTTTCCTTTCAAACTAAGAATCACAGCGTGAATTAGACTAAATGCCAAGAATAAAGTAACAGCTTAAAATGAACAGTTGAAATTAACAGGTGTTACAGCATATGCTAGATTTAACTGCCAAGTATTTCACACCTTCATTAAAACCTTTCATGTCAAATTTAAGGCAATGTTAAAATAAAGACAAAAAAGCATAGCTTAGAAATGAATAGCTAATTGTTAAGTTTCACAATCAGGATATATGATGGCAGAGGAATTCTCTGTTCACTTTGTGTAGGAATGTATTTTAACTGGAAAGGTGCTCAACCAGAGTATATCACACAGGATTTTAATTCAAGTGACTTTGTGTTTAACCTTTAGAAAGTAATGTAACCTACAAAGTGTTTCAGTAGGGGAGATAATGGAACAACAATGCATTCCCTTTTCATGGGGGTATGAAAAAGGCAAAACCGACCAAGAACAGTGAGATGCACAGACTGAATCCTGAATCACCTGGAAACCTGTATCCCAGAAATCTGGCACTTTTTTTTCTAATATCAGCCACAGGTTCTCCATTGAATTTGCAAGGTTTCAGGACTTGTCAGGTTAATGTTTTGTTATCACATTAAAGGCACCTTGTTCTTCTGACTATGTGGCTGAGTGGCTATGCCTAATTTGCTTTGGTTTGTTTTCCTTACTGTATGGTAGAATTGTATTTTCGTAATGTGAGTAAGAAGCAATTTTTCTGTACAGAACAAGGTATTTCTGACTCTAATAATGTAGTATGGAGGACTCCAGACCCATGATGATAGCAGAGACTTTGAGGAGTGGACAATAGGTACAAGAGTAACTGCATAGGGTTTGGCACTAGAAATCCCACTTCTGTAAACAATCCATCAACTGTCAATTAAAGAAATGCAAACCTGGAGGTGGACTGTGTTGGTCTTGGGAGTAAAAAGGAAAAAAGAAAAATACTATCTAGCTTACAGAAATTTAGTTGTAACAGGGTATTACAGACCAATGAAGAAAAAGCAAAGTGTACAAGAGTTTTAGCACACATGTAAAAATAACAGGAAATGGATCCTGGTTACAGAGCTAAAAACTAAGAAGGGAATAGAAGGATGATCATAACTCCAGGAAAATTGGTAGAATACGAGAAGAATGAGCATAGCAATATGCTATGCAATTATTACTTTTGAGACTTTTTCATCATAAAAGTATTCTTCCTTTTTATATAATAATTAGATCTGAATTCTTAGATGAGGCCATTAAGATTTCATTCACACAATGAATAATTACTTGGCTGTATGAATAAGGAGTGTTTCCTCTTTGCCGACAGAAACCATTTTGGTCATAACAAACTCTGAGCAGAAACACAGCATCAGCTCATGGAGACTTGTTTTGTTCCCCTATCCATGGCAAGATCTATTTGAAAATTCAACATGAGTTTTGTTCCTGGTGAAATCACCACCAAGGGATTTTTAAGGAAGCATTCTCTATACAAGAATATTCCCTCACAAGTTTTTATTTTTCTGGTTTTCTGGTTTTTTGGTTTTTGTTGTTGTTTTTTTCAGAAATCCATGCTGTTAAAAATATCTAAATCAGTGGGCAATGCATGCCTATGTTATTTATGTCCTTTTATCTGCAGCTTGGAACCACAGTTAAAACATGTTACACACAGATTCCCTGTGTCACTGAGCCTGGAATTGTTCTTATTCTGACATTATTATTCTGAGAGAGAAATGTAAACTTTATATGATATTTTACAAACATAGCTTTTCTTTATATTTTTCCCCTGAAACATGACTAATAGGGAATATTATCATTTATTTGCAGTCCAATAACACACAGAAGATCAAAGTTGTATTGATGGAGGTGTTGTATGAATATATAACAAAATCAAAGACTATAATCTTAATTCAGGTAAAGAGACAGGATTTGGCTTCACAATACAAATGCCACAGGCACATTATAGAAGTGAGAATTCCAAGAGTGTGGGATTATGCATCACCAGTGCATGCTGGTTGTTTAACCAGCCCAAATATTTTAGAATCTCAGGATTCTTTAAAATTGTGAGGTAATAAATAAATATTTGTTTTCCTCGTCAGAAGGTTTTAAAGGAAATATTTGAATTTAACACATAACTAAAGAAAATAACACCATTCGTTGTACTAATTGCTTTCTGGTGTATGCAGCTATGCCAAAGGACAATTCAGGAATAAAAAAACAGGCATCTTCCAAAAAATAGTTAATTCAGGGAATTTTTATTCCCACTCTGGAAGTTACTCTAGAACTCAATTCCTCTGGTAGCTTTATGAATGCATTATGATAATGCAATTCTAAAATATTTATTTTAGCTAATAGCTATTTCCTTTAGGTGAACACAAACGGTGCTGAAGAGTGCTGTAAAGAAGAGACTGGGAATGGAACCAGAAAAAAGTATCTTTATCTTTTTGGATTTTGAAAGAAAGCAATTTTTTTTCTGATGGATGTTTTTAAAATACATTGTCCTCAGCCAATGATGATATGTGAGGGGAATGCTTAGATATGTAGCCAAGCATGAATACATATCTCTACTGCTAATAGAGTAGCTTATTATTCTCTAACTTTTGATGAAATCGTAACATTATAAGTTTTGAAAGGTGATTGAGCAAATTTTTCCACTTTTCTCATTTTTCTCTTTGACTGATCTTTTTAAATAAGCATGTGCTGTGACAGTCTTTATGTTCTGGGAGGGGGTTTGTCCTCCTTTTCCCTTCCATTCTTTGATTTTCCTAAGCTGTTGAACTGGACAACAGTTTCAGCTGATGGAACAAATTGACATCAGTATAAAATACAATAAAAATCCAGATACAGAGCAAGAGCTTTCTTGCATTAGTGGATTGCTGAGTGCATTCTTTTTCTTGAAAAACTATCATTTTCTGAGGTTGGAAATGCTTTTCATTAATTTTTTTTCTATTTTCAATGAAAAGGTAAACAAAAAGAAGTGATTTTTGTCATTGCTTGTCATCATCTCCACTGCTTTCCTTCTCTTTTCATGCCACTTTTTCAATTTGAAAATTAAAAAAAAAAAAAAAAAGAAATTAAATTTTAAAAATTTTCATTCAGTGTCCTGAATCTTTAATCACTGACTGAGAGTATTTGTTACACTATGCTTGCATAGTAACCTAAATAAATCAAATTATTTGTCTCTGCTTACTTGATACCAGCTAAGACATCAGCAGCCACCACATGACATCAATGACCCAATAAATATGTGTACAACTTGTGCAAGAGCACAGCCACAGTGCCAGAGACATCCATCCGTAGAGACAGCTCTTGATAGTCAGTTTTATTAGTGTTTATACCTTTGGAAATTTGAATTATCATTGCTGACTTATCACATGTGACTAAACAATAAGCTTACTTTCATCATTGTACCTATATCTTTTTTATTGTCATCAGTAAATTTCCAGTGAAATTATTAGTGAAGGAAAGACTCTCATTTCCTTTTTCTCCTGTTGGCTTTTTCAAGAAAAAATATCAAAGTTGCAGAGACAGACAACTCTGACAAGTTTGATAGACTTTAAAATGGGAGCCTGAATGGATGAAGATATAAAAATACAGACTGGAGCCTTCTGCTAAAATCTGAACAGTCTGGTTTTTTACTCTTTTAAACAGAACTTGGACAGAAGAGCTGACCACAATAAAACAGAACTTCAGTGCTTTACTGTCAATCTAAATTCATCATATGGAGCCTATCATTCAAATCATATTCCTGAGAGCAACTCAACCAGAGCAGAAGGATGCCACAGTTTCTAACAAACCCTATTGAGTGTAATTCTGCATTTAATTATATTTTTAAATTATTTTGAATATGGCCTCTTAAAAACAAAACAAAAAACAACAACAACCAAAAAAAAAAAAAACAAAAACGCCCCCCCAAAAAAACCCCAAAACACACACACACACACACACACACACACACACACACACACACACACACACACACACACACACACACACACACACACACACACACACACACACACACACACACACACACACACACACACACACAAAAAAAAAAAAAAAAAGGACAGAGAGAAAAAGAAAGAAAGATCCTTATAAAATCTGAAAAAAAATCAAATTCATGTGTTCTAGCAGCATGGTTTGACTTGTAATAATCCTGGACAATCACAAAATATTTTTTCCCTCTCAATGGAAAACACATAGGACAAGCATCCTCCATGTTACAAAAATGAGTCACAGGCTACTCACAGCTGGAGAGCTTGATGTGCCAATTTTTTTTTTTTAGGATAATTAGATTCAAGTTAGATATGGAAACATCACAATTTTTAAACCCAGCTTTTGTGTATAAATTATATAATTTCCAAAATATCAGCATTTTCTATTTTGAGTTAGGATGAGTCACCTGTGTTTAGAGCAGCAGGCAGATCTTGAGCTGTCACGAGACAAAATATGCTTAGCTCAGAGAGAATCTTTCACCATAAGGGCCCCAAAGAGCACTGGTATTTCTGAAAGGACCAAGCAACCCAGTGATTTCACCTTGGTCCTTTTGAGATGCCTGAAAAGATTTTGGTTTTTTTCGGAGTGACTCTTAAGTTCACTTTCGGAGTGAACTTTCTGAGTGGTTCTGAGTTCCTGTAGGCTGGGGGTCCATGAAAAGAGTTCCACACGTGCAGCTGCTAATTTACCCAACTGAAGATCCCAGAAAGGGAACGCCTGTGCTGCTGGGTTTGGGCTTCTGTTAACGTTCTTCATGGCAGCTTTTATGGGAGTATGGTTTGGATTTGTGCTGAAAACAGTGTTCATAACACAGTTTTTTTATTGTTGTTTAATATGGTGTTTTCTATTATATTGATATTTTATTACTGAGCAGTGTTTATGCATTGTCAAGCTCTTTTATGCCCCTCAGATAACTCCACCAGGAGGAGGTTGGGGGAGCACAAATAAGTGGGAGATTACACAGCCTGACTCCAAGTGACCCAGCTGATATCCCAGACCATATGGCATCATGGTCAGCACAGAAAGCTCAGGGAAGAAGAAGGAAAGAAAGGGAACAGTCAGAGTGATGGTGTCTGTCTTCCCAAGTCACCATTACATGAGACAAAGCTTTTCTAGGGATGGCTGAACACCTGCCTGCCCATGGGAAGAGGTGAATGGATTCCTTGGTTTGTTTTTCGTGTGTATGTAGCTTTTGCTTTGCTTTTTAAATCATCTTTATCTCAATCCATGCATTCTTTCACTTCTACTCTTTTTCACTTTTACTCTTCTGATTCTCTCCCCCATTCCACCAGCAGGATGTGAGCAGGTGGCTGTGTGGGGCTTAGCCACAACGCCTACTAAGTGACAGGGGGATCCCAAAAATCCCAGAATTGTGATATATTTGGTTGGTCCCATTTTTAATACAGGAAAAGAGTCAACCATCCATGGAAAGTGGGTATCTGTCTTAGTATTCAAACTGCAGCCTGGGGAGTTTTTGCATCCAGCAAGGGCCATTTATTCAATTTGAAGAAATTTAGAGGGAAATTAATTATTTGCACTTCCCATATTTATATTCCATAAGCCCTCTCTTGCATTATTTCAGGCTTGCTGTGCTAAATCCTTGTCCAGCCTGTATAAGGAGGTTGCTGGTCCCATGCAGCAGAGACAGCTCAGTCCCAGCTACTCTCCAGTGTGGGTGCGGAGCTCACACTGAGCCATGTGCTGTGCATGCTGCCAGCTGGAATTTCCCTGGACTTCCAGAGGCAAATAGACCACTGCAAAAAGAAATTACTCCCTCTAAGAACTTATGAAGACCACTTACCATGAATGCTGAGGCCTCACAGCCCTAAAATACACATATGCTTTCCCATTCTCTGACGTTTTGGGAAATAACTGACTCAGTTCAAGTGGAAAGGTCACATGCTGGCTACCTGCAAACTTTGCTTTTAAAAATATGTTAATATCAGTTGAATTTGTTAATGTAAACACATGTTCCTGTTGCTAATTTGTCCTCTCAGGGACTGAGATGATGAGAAAGGAAGCAATCCTGGAAGGACTAGCATCCCTGCACAGAGGCAGCTGCTTCCAAATCCCCAAGTGTTGCTACAAGCAATTGAGATGGCAGTTCATGTGCCTGGAATCCTTTACAGCTCCTGCCTGCAGAAGCACAGCTTGACCAGAAATAGCCCAGTGAGCATGGAAAGAAATGAGTTCATCTTCCCATCTTGTGGTTTTAGCTTTGTCTTGGGTCTCATAGCAATTTTTCTGCTGTAGGTTACATGGCTAGGTACATTTGGGATCCCTTCCCAATTTAAAAGGCCAAGGGAAAAGCACATAAAAAATGAGCTCTTTCTGGCATCTGATTCAACACACTGTTTATCACATGTTCCTCCACCTCTCTCCAACACAGAAATATACAGTTCAGTAGAGCCTGTGAATATTTTTGCCATCAGCTGTAATTTTCTATTTTGTCCAATGAAGAACTGAGGGATGGTTTTGCCTATTCACCACCTCTATCAGAAAATGCCTTAGAAATATATTCACTTATATAACTGTACTCTGATTTTATTTTATTTTATTTTATTTTATTTTATTTTATTTTATTTTATTTTATTTATTTATTTCTGGTTTGCATGTATGATACATCAGCACTGCCTTTTATGTCTACTGATCACATTAATGTCCAGTGATTGGTATTTTCACAGTGAAATACTTCAGTGAAAGATCCCACTGGGGACACGGAAGGCCTTGAGCTGTAGCTCATCGCCCATGTGGGATGTCAGATGTGGGAAATTTCATGGATGCTGCATGCATACATATGTACATGTGTGTCAGTGTATGTAAGTCATATTTGCACATGCTCAGTATTCAGTTTTGGTTACTGCTGGAGACAGGATAGAGAACTATAAAAGTTTATATGGGATTGGTTTGACTGAATAAAACATTTTATTAATTTGTAGACACTGCCCCCACCCCCATAAAAATATCAAATTACTGCTTTTTAACTCCTATTTTTTACTTATGAACTGCCAATTTGTACTGCTGGCTCTTCTGCAAAGGACAAAGTACTGCCTTCTATGAGAAAGACACCATGGCAGAAAGGGTTTCAGCACTGAAGAATTCTTCACAGATGAGTCTAAGTTATGTATTTTTTTATTGCATTTCTGAAAAATGGAAGATGAAAAAAGAAATGTTATTATACCTCACATCTCTTAGACAATAGAAAAGCAGAGCTGTTTTGGTGCTGGTTTTTTCCTGTTTCTCCAGCAGCTTCTGTGTATAAATTATACATTTTCTTAAATATCTGCATACCCTATTTCAGGTTTGAGCTGATAACCTGTGTTTTTGCACAGTAGGAAAACTTCATGCTGTCACTAGTGACAGTGACACAGCCTCACATTTCACTTCCCTTCATCCCAAGGAGCCCTTTGCTATTATGCCATTAGAGATAATGCAGAGCTTTGAACTGAAACACCACAGACACCAGTGATGCCTGACAACCCCTCTGGCCCATGAAGTGCCACCCTACAATGGGACCTGCTCAGATCCACCAGCCCACGTTGAGAGGAGGTAATCAATTCTGCAGCGGACAGTGTCAAGCTGTAACACCTTCCCCAGCTAAGGACCTGAAGGAATCTTGTGCTTCTCTGAAAAGATAGAAATTCATGTGTCAAGACTGCAAAAATTACATATATATACAACATAAATACCCTTAGAAACCAAAATAAAGATCCAAACAAATTTGGCTTCGAGGGGCATTGCATGTGTTCTGGGAATTGTTTGCACTTTGGAGTACAGAAGCTTGAGGGCAAAGGTGCTGTCATGACTTTTTCTTTGCAGAGCTTAGAATGACTGCACCTTCCATGGGAATGAGGATGCAGAAATGTGGCCACTAAATCTTACCACAAAGGATCAGTATTAAAATCTTTTAAATCTTTTATGAAAAATGCAGAAGACAAGGAGATAATCTATTTGTTATGTAAAGTGTTCAAGGAGACTTTCATTTTAGCAGCATCCATTATTCCCCTTTCTTTTAGCTGCAGAGCATTTTTATGGGAAAAATTCCCTGGTTGATAGTGTCTTTCAGTATTGAGATGATATTAACTCCCCCTTTGGGAGAGAATAATAAAGTAAAAAGCAGCTGAGATGGCTGAAGCTGTACTTGTCTCTTTTATTGGAATCTGGGCCTGCTCCCTCGAAAATAAAACAGGACAAGCACATATGCAAAGAGAGTAGGGAAAATAGCCAAAAAAATCCCCAAAAGCTTCTCTTTGTACTGTTGACTCTGATTTGTAACCTTGCTGCTGGAGAAAGACAAGCGCAGCACAAAGTCTTATCAGCCACTCCAAGAATGCAGCAGGCTTGGACTGGTGTCAAGGTGTTCAAGAGATTGCTATTAGCTGCATTTCTGGTCACAGGGTTAACTACAATAACAACAAGAAAGAAGGAAAGAAAGAAGGAAAGAAAGAAGGAAAGAAAGAAGGAAAGAAAGAAGGAAAGAAGGAAAGAAGGAAAGAAGGANGAAAGAAAGAAAGAAAGAAAGAAAGAAAGAAAGAAAGAAAGAAAGAAAGAAAGAAAGAAAGAAAGAAACAGAGGAGAAAAGAGAGAGGGAAAGAGAGAGAGGAGAAAGAGAAAGAAAGAAAATGAAAAAAGAGAGAGGTTTGGCCAAGCTAAGCCAGATTCTACTTAAACAGAAAAAGGTGGGAAAGGGAGGGTTGAAGAGCAGGAAGGACAAGGTTGAGAGGTACACCAAGAGAACAAGGCGTAACCAGCTGCAATCAGCCTTCAGGACCAAAGCTGGTGCCAGAAATGCTGCTGTTGCACTTGTCCTCTGTATCTCTTTTGTCCACTCTGCTTCTCTCATTTCTCAGGATCAGAAGCAGAGAAATATAAAAGCAACTCTGCAGAATCCTAAAATATGGTAAGCCTGGCAGCTGAAATGAAAACTGTTTTTCCTTTCTGTTTTATTGTCTTCCCAGCAGTACTGTCAAACTATCCCTGCCAAGCACGGCAACTGGCATAATATCCCATCTTCACATCTTTTTATTCATCTGTTATAGCTGTTTTTTTACACGCCACTGTTGCTCCACTGCTTTCTCATCTTTGTTCTTCTAATTTAGCAGAAAATTGGAATCATCATCCAGGCTATCAGGAGGCCTCCTTGTTTGGACTGATTTCGCTATTTACATGTAACTTTTATTTACTGTTGGAAACAATGTTTTATAACATGTTTTGTTGGTCTTTTGCTGTCTTGAGTGATGGAGACCATACACTTCTTTGCTGCAGCCTGAGTGAAATAAAAAATTCCAATATGCTGCCCACGCAGTCCTGGTACAGTGCATCTAAGGTCAACTTCCCAGATGAGAAAAACTGGACCCTTGCAGTGGTATGGGGAGAAACTTACAGATGGATTCACATTTATTTCATCTACAAGAAGCCCTCAAACAAAATAAGATCTCTGCACTTGATCCTCACCTGTATTAATAGTGCAAGGTCTGCCAGGACCTCTCTGTGAGCCACTTGGGTTTGTTCTTTCACATCCTGAGCATATCAAGCATGCAGGAATGGAGGGGGCAGAACACCCTGGGATGGCAGCTGAGCATGGCCTGAGGTCTTTGTGAATCTCAGTCCCTCTCTGAGAGACAAATTGTAGTGGGTTTGTCCGCATCTTTTACTTTCTGTGACATGTGGGACTTGGAGAAATGCAAAGCAGGCTTAAAACTTTAAAGAATACAAAGAGGTTTATTACTAAACAGGAAAAAATACAAAATTAAAGCAAAGCCCCCTTCCAGCACTTCCCTTTTTTACTCGACTTGCACAAAGGATAACAGAACGTGGATTTTGGTCAGTATTTGCAGTTCTTAAAAGTGTCTCCAATATTTGAGGAAAAGGAGGTTTCCATTGCTCATCATAGTTTCCAAACTGCCACTAGCAAACAGACCCACCCAGATTTCTG
>VZTN01035859.1:1723-15655 GCA_013400515.1 Erpornis zantholeuca | reverse complement strand
AGATTGTAATGGCTGGTAGAATAATTATTAAAATATTTGTGACTGATGGTCTAAATTCATTTTGGGAGACCTTTTATTTTATAAGCATTCTGATAAACATTTGATATTCACAAAGATATTTGTGAATCCAGCATAAATCCTCTCTACAATGACAGCTTCATTGCCACCACTGTTACAGTGTGTTTCTGGTCTGAAAATTCATATTAGATATCTTAGAGCTGCAGGTTAACCATAGCCCTTTAACTAGAACCTTGAGTGAGGTTGCACTAAAACACTGAGAACTAAAGGAGGCAGCATAAGAAAATACCAAATATACCAGGCAGCAGTTGAGAAGCTGACAATTTACAGGCAGTGCCATGAAGGATGGGAAGATCTCCCATGTAAACCGAAAGTTAATGTGCCAGACTCCAGAGGTGTCTGGAGGGGAGCACTAGAGATTTCCTAGTGGGTTGTCTTGAAAACCAACAATACCAGTGTTACTATGTCAGTAATAACATATAAAACTAAGAATGCCTGGATAATGGTATCAGAAATACCAAATTTGGACAAAGATGTATCTGAATTATGGCCATTTAAGAACGATTCAGGGTTGTTTACTAAGAAGGAGACCAGTGTGGGAAAGGAAGGTACAAGGGATCTCTGGCAAGTAGGCCAGAGAAAAGGGGAGAATAAAGTATGCAAATCAGGAGTGCTGCCTGAGTTTACCAATTAGAAAGCCCCGAGCATGATCACTGCAGCTGGAGGAAGACATTAAAACAAACCCACTTTTCTGACTATATCCTGAGAATCAATTCATTTCCACATTCAGCAGAACAAGACTAGTGGTGGTCAGCATGATTTTTCTGGCCAGCAGGGAACACCCAGAAAAACATATCAAGCATCTGATACTACCATGTTAATGTTCATTACAGCACTCGTGGCACAAGATCTCCACCATACATAACAATTATTTGCTAGTTGCTGTTTAAAAGACTTCAGTTATCTAACAGGAAACTCCAAGCAAATGACATCACAGGAAGTTACACACACATATATCATGTAGAGGAAACAGTGAAAGGCCAAATCTAGACATTCACAAAATTAATCTAAAAAAATACTGCTCATTCAACACCTTCTAAAACAAAACAGATTGTCTCCAGTAAACTATGTTATTCTACATGGGACTAATTTTGGGACCAGCATTACTATTATAAAGAATACTCAACACCAGTTGACTAGTATTTGTGTAGGATTCAGGACTAGCAGAAGAGTCTATCCAGTTGCATGAGGGTCTGAACCAGGACCAGGATGCAGCAGATCTTTCCTGCAATTCTTACATAAATATAGGTACTTTGCTGCAGATTTACATGCCTCTAAAGTGAAGAATATCTAAAACACAGTGACAAATTTCATAGTCTTGCACATCTCTACTGTGGTGTTAAGAAAATAAAAGCAGTGCAAAAGACAAACTTTATATGCTGATATGGAATTTTGTTCATACTGGAAAATGATAAAGCTAATGTTCCTCTCGATAAACAGGCAACTGTATTCTTTCCAGCTGTGAGCATTCCTGAGGGAGGGCCAATATCCACCCCAGTTACAGCAGAAGGTCTGTTCCATGCTAATTGCAATGCAATTGTCTCTGTTAAAAATAGGGATACAGAACTCCAGTAACAATACCAGGTAGATCACTGGGAACATGGAAAGAGTGGAAAATAACTTGGACTGATACTGAAAAGTCAATGTTATTCAGAAGTGAAACAAAGCAATGAGCTCTTAGGAAAGAAAGGGACTAGTATTTCAAGTGTGCATTCCCTCAACTGAGGGAGGATCCCATTTGCCACCACCCCACCTCCCCTCTTCCTCTCAAAGGCTTCTGAGGGTTTGGTTTTTTCCCACCCAAACACCACCCTTCTCTTGGAAAGTTGACGACAATATTATCAAAGAAACATGGGTCATATCTAACCTTTACCACCACCTCTGTGCAGATCTCAAGGAAATGGGCTGTAGCAACAGTAACAACAACAAACAATAGCTATACTTATGGCTCTGAAGAAAAAACATAGACCATAAAAGGATTGCCATGACAGGACTCTCTGTGCTTGGTAAAATGCATAAGAAATAGGAAAAAAAAGTGCAACAAAGCCCTACCAACTGTGCAGAAAGATGATGACCTTTTGTGGCAAAAGCAATTGGAAAGTAGGGAGAACTGTTTGACTCCATTCCTATAATAAAGGTATAATTTAGTAATTATATAGTACATCTCAGCTGCACAGCTGAATCTCTTAAAAAAGATTGGGATCATTATCCCTATCCTAATTTTGCATTTGTGAAATAAGTATGTAGAGAAGTTAAGCCAAAATTTTAAGATTTGTTTCATCTGGGAGTTCTGGAAGGGAAAAAAAGGATCTGATTTTACAGTCTCTACAAATGTACAGCTTCAATCAGCATGACTGGTAACTGCAGGTGCTCTGTCTTAGAGTGGGTGATGAGTGAGTTGAGAGTCTGTGGTTCAAGACTAAGGGCCAGACTATTAAGCATGATGCTGTTGAGGATCTTTGCACCAGGCCACCTGATCAGGAGGAGGAAGTCAGTGAGGCCTTCTACAGGCAGCTGGAAATAGTCTTACAGCCACTAGCCCTTGATCTTGTCGGGGAGATCAGCCATTCTGATATCTGCTGGAGAAGCAAAGCATCTTCCTGACATAGATGGTGAAGGAAATAACAAGGAATGGTGTGCTGCTCAACCTTATACTAACAAACAAGGAAGGCCTGATTGGACATGTGAAGGTTTGGGGGCAGCCTTGGCTGTAGTGACCATGAGAGTGTGAAGTTCAGTATCAGATGAGGAAGAAGCAGGACAATAAGTAAAATCACAACCACGCATTTCAGGAGAGGTAGCTTTGGCCTCTTTGGGGATAAGAATTCCACAGGAAGGCGCCATGCAAGGAAGAGGGTTCAAGAAAGTTGATCAGTAGTCAAGTATGACTTCCTGCAGGAGAAGAAGGGCACACCCTGAAAAGCAAGAAATTGAGGAAAGCGGGGAAAAGGCCTGTATGGATGAAAAAGCAACTTCTGTTAGTACTCTAGCACAAGCAGGAAACTTTTCCCAAGAGACATCCCACTTGAAACAAATATAGAGAGGTTGTCAGAATATGTAGAAATGATACAAGGAAGGGCAAGGGTCACCTGGAATTAAATCTGGACAACGATGTCAAGTACAATAAGAGGGCCTTTTTCAAATACTTCAATAACATAAGGAAATCTATGGAAAATGGGGGACTGTTGGGGAAGATGAAAGTTTGGCAAGAAAGTTTCACAGATATGTAGGCTTCAGAAAGATCTGAAGATCTCTGAATCTAGAAACTGAGAATGAAATAGAAATGAAAGCAAGTTTTGATATAGAGTAAAAGATGTTTTGCTGAACTAGTGGTCACCAAATAGCTGAGAAGGCAAAGGTTGAGGAGTTGGAAGGAGATTTTATGGCTAGAGCAAAGGATATGTGACTACAAACAAAAACATGTTTTTACAAGTAAGTAAATCTCAAGAAGAGCATAAGTAAATGAAAAACATGTTTTTACTAAGCAGAGAGATACCACAGGTAAACAAGACATATTGATGTGGCAAATAGAAAAAAGGTCTGAGAATTTTTCACTGCAAGCTTAAACTGTAACATACTTATTTTTGTGATTGGATAATAATTACTATAATATGGTAATGATAGTAGTTATGATAGGCTATAGGTAAATGTAAAGGTATTTGATGTAAATGTAAAGGTGTATGATGCTGATTGGCTGTTATGTACTAAGATACTCAGCAAAGGAAAGTATATAATGCTTTGTAACTTGAACAGAACTTGGCTTCAGATATACCTTTAAGCTGGAGCTGGGAGCTTTTAGGTTTGGCTCTGTATTCCCACACCCTGGACTGCTGTAACTTTGTCTCCAGTAATGCAGTAAACAGCATTTTGAAGAGCCGTCTGAAGTCCAAACATCCTTCGTCAACACTGCTCTTACAGGGGACCATACTAAACAAAGGGGGTACCCTCGTAACAGAGGATGCAGAGAAGGCAGAATTACTGAACACTTTCTTTGCACTGGTTGTCACTGACAAGACCAGCCCCCAGGGACTGGCAGCCTGGGAGACTTGGGAGAAGGAAGGGTCTCCTTCCCATGGTCAAGGAGAATGGGGTTGGAGTGAGGCAAACCAGGCATCTGCGAGTCCATGGACTCTGCTGATGGACACCAAAGCTGGGCTGCTCATGGTCATCTTTGGAAGGTCCTGGTGATCAGAAGAGGTGACTGAGGACTGCAGGAAATCAAAGGTCACCTCAGTCATTAAAAAGGGCAAGAAGGAGGCAGTGAACTACTGCCCAGTCAGCCTCACCTCAATCCCTGGCAATTTGATGGAGCGCCTCATTCTGGAGGCCATCTATCCAAATGAAAGACAGGTGATGAGGAGTAGTCAGCATGGATTCACTAAAGGGAAAACATGCTTGTGCAACCTGACTGCCTTCTATGAGACCCCTACCTGCATGGATAAGGGGAAAGCAGTGGGTATTGTCAGCCTCGACTTCAGCAAGGCTTTCATACTGTCTCTCACTGCCTCCACATATGCAAACTCAGGAAATGCAGGCAGGGTAAATGTATTTTGAATGGTTTGAGAAGTGCCTGAACATCAGATATCAGAGAGTCATAATCAGTGGCAGAGGATCTAGTTGGAGACCTGTCTCCAGTAGTGCCCCTGAAGGTTCAATACCAAGTGCAGTATCCATTAATGTAACGATCAATGACTTGGATGAAGGGTCAGATGCCTTACCAGCAAGTTTGCTGACAACACAAAGCTGGGAGGAATTGCCAGTATCCCAGAGGGCTGTGCTGACATCCAGAAGGATGTTGACAAGCTGGAGAGATTGGCAGAGAGGAACCATCTGAATTTCAAGTGCAAAGTCCAGAATAATGGGAGGAATAACCCCAGGCACCAGTACAAGTGGGGACTGACCAGCTGGAAAACAGCTCTGTGGAGAAGGACCTGAGGGCCCTGGTGGACAACAAGCTGTCCATGAGCCAGCAGTGTGTCCTTATGGCCAAGAAGGCCAGTGGTGTCCTGGAGGGCATTGGGAAGAGCTTTGCCAGCAGGTCAAGGGAGGTGATCCTGCCCCTCTGCTCAGATCTGATAAGGCCACATCTGGAGTTCTGTGTCCAATTCTGGGCTCCTCAGTATAAGAGAGACATGAAACTCCTGGAGTGGGTCCAGTGGAGAGTGACAAAGATGATTAGGGAACTGGAGACTCTCTCTTATGAGGAAAGACACTTGGGCCTGTTCAGCATTGAGAAGACAATACTGAGAGAGGATCTCATCAGTGTCAGTAAGTATCAGTGTCAATAAGTATCTGAAGGCAAGGTGTCAAGAGAACGGAACCAGGCCCTGATCAGTGGTGCCAGCAATAGGATCAGAAGCAATAGGCAGAAATGGCTGCACAGGAATTTCTGCCTGAACATGAGGAAGAGCTTCTTGACTTTGCAGTTGACTGAGCACTTGAACAGATTGCCCAGAGAGGTTGTGAAGTCTTTCTCACTAGGGTATTCCAGAATTGTCTGGACACACTCCTGGGCCATGTGCTCTGGGATGACCCTGCTTGAGCAAGGAGGTTGGACCAGATAACCTGCTGTGGTCCCTTCCAACCCGACCCATCCTGTGATTCCAGGATTTTCTGAAAGGGATAATATGTGAAGTGTGAAGGGGACAGAGGTCTTAATTTAGAAAGGAAGATTTACTTTATAACAAGAAAGACATCAAACTCTAAGAACACACCAATATCATGGTCTGAATATCCATACTGAATGATTTAGTGTCACTGGTGTCATGACCCATGGTATGGAGCATGATGTTCATTACAAATTCTTGTCAGGTTGAACAAAGACATTGGGGAACATTGACTACACATTGGGGAACTGTTATATTTATGGACATCAGTCTTAACTCCAGCAACCAGCCCACTACCTAGATTCAAAAGGTGCTGGCTAACACGTCCCAAAATTCTTACAATACACTGCCATAAAAGGTGTTGGCTAACAAGTCCTTAATCTTGTACAGTACACTTCAATAAACAACAAGGTGCTGGTCACAAGACACAGTACACCAATACAAAAGGTGTGGGCTCATAAGCCACAAACACTTTTACAAGCTCTCCCCTCCCAAAACAGGCTTCAAAACAGAGTCTAGGGTAGAATAGGATCTCTTGATCAGGCAAAGAAATGTAAGAAAACAAAGATTATCACCAGTCCTTAGATTTCATATTGGTACTGCTGCTTGGATGGTCCAGAGCTGGTGTTGCAAGACAAAGTAAACAGAAGAGAAAGAGGAGAGTGAGGAGGCCCAATCTGTGTCCCTTTGTAGGTAACCTGGTGCATGCCTCTAATGTAAACTAGACTTTTTGAGCTGTTTTGTTCACATGTGTACAGCCAGCCCTTCTCCAGTATTTGAGTTGGAAGGTGAGAGCGACTGAGCAAAAGGCAGAGAAGGAAAGTGGTTCAGAATGCTGAACCACCTCTGCAGGACCCCCTGCTTCCAATCACATATTTCCTGCCCCAATAGTCAGAATGTTTGACAAAAAACATGCTTAGACCTGCTTCTCTACAGGTACCAAAGGCACAACAGCTGCACTAGCAAGGGACCAATAAGATCGAAAACACAGACTACCTCAGGTAAAGGATGGAATTAGTGGGACTATTTTTGCTCCAGAGCTCAAGCCAGTTTGAGAGGATGTGAATGGGTCTTGGATGAATATCATACATTGTGGCATATAGATATTGCTTAATGATTGCAACAATTGCATCACTATTACCAAAGAGAGAAAGAAAATATCACATTTTCCAAAAATTAATGGAGCTGAGTTCACTAATCCACTCTTAGATTAGAGATTCCCAAGTATCTAAGGCTCTAGGAAACAAAAAAAAAGTAATTATTATATAGAAGGCTGAGTCCCAACAAAATTTCCAATCCTGTCCCTATAATGACTTCTAATGCCCTTGCTACAATTTGCATCTGTTCCACTGTGCAGCTCACTACAGAAAAAACTTCCCCTCGAGAACAATCTCATAAGGCAGAAGCAGCTGCTCTTGTTCCTCCTGCTCTCCCTCTTCAATTCTTGGAAGTCACATCACTAAATTTCAAATGATAAGTTTGCTTTATTACTTTAGCTTTCAGTGGAGTTTAGGGACAAGTTGTAGCAAAACTTAGGCTTATACTGTAATGCATGACAGGACAGCTTCTTGGTCAAGACCAAACCCTACTTCCCTCCAACCTTGTCTAACTAACAAAATTAATTTGCCTCTTTAAAATTCAAAATAAACATGTTTTGATTTTCTTTTCAGTAGTTGACATTGGCAGAATTGAAGGGATGTTGTTTGCACACTGATTTGTCTGTTGAAAAGACAAACTGCAGATAGTTTGGCCTGGTGCCAAGTCTGAGTTGCTTCATTTCTTCTTTTTCCTGATCTCAATAGGCAAGATAGCTAACATGCACCAGTGGCTAGTCAAAAATTCAAAGACCTGGAAGTATAAGAAAGAAAGTCAAGAAGGGGCAGACAGCAAAACAGCCATCTTGTCACAGTTGAAACAGTTTGTATTTATGTCTTCTACCATATTTTCCAGCTACTTATCAGCTAGAAAAGTGGAGAGTTAATAAATCTACGTCTCCAGAAAATAGCAAACATACAACAGATTAATCCTGGAACGCACCACCATTTCTCAGCTTTACAAATCAATAACTGGATTGCAAAACACAACAACTATGGAAAAAATAACACCATAACTGTAAAGTTCTCATTTACTCTTCTAGAAGTATATGCTAAGGTCTCCTAGTGAGATATTTGTGGTAGATGTGCCTAGCCATGGTCTTAAATGAGCCTCCCAAGAGGCCAGAGGGTTTCAAAAAAGCCCAAAAGAGCCAAAAAGCAATTATGTATTTGAATAAAAATTAGAAAAACAAACTATGTGAAAAATTACAGGACACAGAAGAGTTCATTTTTCCAGTCACTTCATATTGAAGCATGTTGTGGACAATGCATGCGTTACTTGTACCTCTCTTGCAGCCTGACTAACCACTTCTGGATACATTTGGTTGTTTCTCCAGCTCTGTGTTTCAGTCACAGGCTTTTTAAGTCCTGGTGTAACATTTTCCTTTCCTTTTGTCTGTCCCATCCAGTGCCCTCCCAAATATTGTATTCCTGAACAGATTAAATAATTTTTCATGGGAAGACTCCCTCATTTTTTTAATGACCCTGTGTTATTAAAGGAACAAAACGAAGAAAAAAAATTTTAAAACATAATTAATTAAGGCATTGTCAATCACAATAAAGCAAACTACAGAGGATAAGATATAAAGCTTAACTGTTTTAGATACAGCCTTTGCCTTTTGGTGACAAAGCTTTTGTAGGGTGTGCCTATATTATTGACTGGTGTATGGCACAAAGAATGGATTGTGCCTTGATCTGCTGCATTCTTCAGCATTATCAGGACTGCCCATTTATATACCCTCTTGACCAGAAATTAAGTTTGGGCCAGTATCCAGACCTCTGAGCAAATCATTCATGCATATAAAGTAACTGCTGGAGAACCTTGCATCCATATTGCATCCATAATCCCATTCCTGATTTCATTCTTAGTTGCAGCAGGAAGCAAATAATTTTGATTGTACAAGCAGTTTTCCTAGTTGCATGCCACAATATATACACAAAGCAAAGCTTCACTCAAGAATTTCCATTCCAAAATTCAAATTCACTGGACATTGACTACACCCAAGAGACTAGGCTACAAAATCTCTCTGTTCATAAAAACTGAGAGAGCCAAATCTTTTTGTCATAGCCTTGCCTCTCTCCAGACTATGTGGACACCAGGAATCAGGACTGAAAAGCCTAAGTTTTGGTAGTGAAGGGCCTATAAAGGTGGCTTCTATGAGAAGTTTCCCCCTTGTCTGATAGAGCCATTGCCAGATGGCACCAATTGGACACACTGGCATCCAAGGCCAAGCCACCAGCAACAGTGGCAGTGACTGTAGGATAACTCTTTTAAGAACAGGGTAACTCCACTGTGCAGCAGCATCTGGAAATGAGGACTGAGACTGTGTTGGAGAAAGAAGAAGTTGTTGACTTTTTTGGCACCAAAGTCAGTGGAGAAGGAAAGGTGGGAGGTGCTCCATGCACCGGAGCAGATTCCCCTACAGCCCATGATGAGGCAGACCATGGTGAGGCAGGTTGTCCATCTTCAGCTGATGGAGGTCCATGGGGGTGTAGGTAGCTGCTTGCAGCCTGTGGAAGACCCTACACCAGAAGGGGTAGATGTGCCCAAAGAAGGCTGTGACCATGTGAGAAGCCTGTGCTGAAACAAGCTCCTGTGAGGGGCTGTGGCCCTGTGAAGAGAGAGGCCCACACTAGAGCAGGTTTCCTGGCAGGACTTGTGACCCTGTGGAGACTCGCACAGTAACAGGCTGTTCCTGAGGGACGGCAACCCATGGGATGGACACGTGCTGGAGCAGGTCATGAAGAAAGGCAGCCTGTGGAGAGGGCTGGTACTGGAGGAGTTCATGGACAACTGTTCCATGTGGGAGGGACCTCACACTGGAGCAGAGGAACAGTGTGGGTAGGAAGGCGCGACAGACACAACTGTGTGCTGAACTGTATCCAAGCCCCATTCCCCATCCACCTGTGCTGCTGTGGGGAGAATGTAGAGAATTTGAGGGAGAATTTGAGCACTATGACAAAAGAAGGTGTGTGGGGAAGATGTTTTAACATTTCATTTTATTTCCTATTATTCTACTGTGATTTGATTGGTAAAAAATTAAAATTATTTTCCCTAAATCCAGTCTGGTTTGCCCATGATTGTAATTGGTACATTATCTCCCTACCCTTATCCTGACCCTCAAGCCTTTCATTGTATTTTCTCTCCCCTGTCCAGTTAAGAGGAGTGACAGGGTGGCTTTGGTAGGCACCTAGTGTCCAGTCAAGATTAACCACCACAGGGTGACAAAAGAGATCCCATGCATGTCCTGATATAGTAATGAACACAGTCTGATAGGAAGTCCACAAAGAAATGCATGTTTTGGAAATCTGAAGAGAGAAAATGGACCCTTTTGCTGTGACGGTCCAACTGGATCAGCCCCATACCCCATCTGCCCATAATCAAAACCCTACACTCAGAAATAATCTTATCAAAACTCTCTGGTGATTCACTCAAGTTTTCGGGTAAAGGTTTCCCAATCACTTCTTTTGGAGGAGAAACAGATCTAAGGCATACACAGCTCATGTGAGCTCTTATGACACAGCTTCTCATCAAAATTTGATTCTCAGCATTTCAAGATCCGAATGTGATTTCCCCACATAACACAGAAGCTCACTTGCTTGCTGTGGAAAGTGGTCAAGCAAGATACTTTTACCATACTGGTTTTTTTCTAGCAAATCTCAGAGAAGATTTTGAATAACTTATGGTTGAGCACCCTGTGGAGAAAAACTGCTGCTCCATGGTGCAGCCTCTCAAGGGTCCAAGAACATTCCAGCCAGCCAAGGACAGAAGTTCAAAGTGGGCAAAATGAGATATCTCAAGCAGTTAATACACTTATCCCTCAAGCAGAATTACTGTCTTTAAAGGCTACAAGTCTCTAAGATAATAGGTCTGGATAAAAACTATCATGAGAAAGACAACATTTGCAAAACATTGCAAAGCCCTGCAATGTTACAGAGACAGCAGCAGCACAGATAAATTGCAGAGACTAGTCAGCCTTTGGAAGCTTTGCTACTGAAGTAGCTATTAATTAATACTTGGTGCACTGTGTGTGTAATGATCTATTTGCTACTACCTAGTATAAAGCAGTCATTTTTCCTTATGTTTCCTAAAAAAATACTTATAATTTACCAAGTATCTGCCATGAGTATTTATTAATTTTAATTACATAAACATCATATTTCCAGAGTAAGATGTGATTCATAAATATAAAACTAAATATATTGCTGAGTACAGGAAATGAAGTAGTATTTAATTACCATCACTTGCTATAAGTAACTGTCAAGGGCTAACTACCACAGATCTCATGGAAAATGGAAAAATGTATGAGTTGCTACTAAATAATTTAATTTATTAAACTTTTGCACTCATAAGAGAGGATCAAGTATATATAATCATTCCTTTACACAATGAAAACTAGGTGACTATAGTACCTCCAGGCTGCAGAGTCAGAATAACCAACACTGCAGCTAAAAAATTATACTCTATGTAAAGCTTGAATGTGTACAATTTCAAGCAGTATAGACTGATCAGTTTCACTGAACGTTGGAACAGTGAAACTCATCGTACAGACAGTATCATAAAATACTATTAGTTCTTACTAGTTCAACATCAGAAAAATAGCAGCAAATACAACAACAGCAGCAACCTTTGTTTGTTTTATTTTTAGTACATCATTTCAGCTAGGACAAAAAAAGTCTATAAGTGTCTATGAACTTTATCCTGCTTTTTATACTGGAGTTTGAAACAGAACACGATCAACGCTGTGAGCAATGTTTCCATTGCCATGTTACTAGAAATATTATGTAAAGCCCAGGTGTGCCACTGATGTGAAAGGAGATGAGTCATAACCATGAGATTTCGTTTCAGAAGTTGATTTGCATATGTATTCAAAACCCTAGCAGTCAATTACTCTGGCAGATACCATGTTACATTATTATGGAAAGGCTAGTATTTGTGTGTCCTCCCAGTCAAATTGCTTTTCATGTATACATTTTGTGATGGACAGGAGAACCCCATGGAAATGAGGAGATAAAGGGAAGGTTGTTCACAGTACTGTAAATATTATGACACAAAGGATATCATCTGGAATAAAGAAGAGAGTGAAAGACAGGAACCAGATGGAATGCAGTGATGAAATGTAAGATACTTCTACCTCTATGTCATTGGTTCAAACGCAGCCACAGGACCTGTGCCTCCTGAAGGTAAAAGCAGTGACTCATCTTTATTTACACCATGTCTGGAATGCCTATGAATTTATCTCACATTCTGGATTTCAAGATTGTTTCCCTGTTGTGAATTTCAAACTTCCAAGAGCTGTAGGAACTGTAAAGTGCCAAACTACTTTTCTTCTACAGAGGGTAATTCCAAGCCACCACTGCAAACACCAATCTTATAATACACATGCACATATATTATAGTACATGGTCTTTCACATAATTTTTTCCTCAATGTCCTTATTTACATGATCTTTTAAAGACATTCATAAAAGTTTTTTCCAGCTATATTTCTGCTGGGGATTTAAGCATCAACATGCAGCATCTGACTAGATGCCAATGCAAATTCTTTTTCCACAGAGTCAAGGCAGCTTACAGAACAGAGTCTGAACTTCACCAGCCCAGAAGTCTTTTTGAGCTTGGTGACAGAATTTACTATGCACATTCAATATCCAATTCCTCAACACACCTAAATAGGCCAAAGCAAAAAAAAACTTCTTTCATATATAAGTACAAGAATATCTGCCTGTTTGGGACAATTTCCAAATCAAATTATTGTTTACCAGCATGAACTGCATAGATGTTTCTAGAAGGGAAAAAAATCTCCCATAATATTTTCCTATTCTTACCTATATTGAAATGGAATAGTTATTTATGCTCAACCAAACAGATGAAATTAATCACCGAGTAGTTAAATAATTTGAAAAAAGATCCTTGTGGGTATATAGCATTTAGGGAAGTGTGAAAAGGAAAAGTTAAAATGGCAACATTGCATGACTTTGCTTTTTCTGCAATGATGGAAATTCAGTTTTTTTAATGAAACTCATAGCCTGCTATGCCTCTCAAAGAGCAACGTGTAAATGTCAAACATAATTTTCTTTCATTTCCAAGCAAAAGTCAAGGTATTGTGTGAAACAATATGTAATTACTAACTGCACTTGATGTGACACTAAAAAATATCTGAATAACTTATGCTAGCTATTTAAGCCAACCATAGGACACTCTTCAGCTGTGTTTTCCATCATGTTTAAGGAAAAGCAGATACCAAATGCTTTGTCTCTTTTCTTCAGAGGTGCTGTAAAGTTCAAACACTACAGTCATAATTCCAGGTCCTCCCAAATTCCTTGCTGTATCTTTCTGTTAATTCTCTGCTTCCCATGAATTTTCAATCCAGAAGCCCATTTCAATTCAAATAACTAGAGCTCTCATTAAATATATTAACTCCCTGTGAATTTCATGAATATTGAAAACCAGAAAAGAAAGGCACAAATATTGATGTAATCAAGGAAAAGACCACAGAATGGTTTTTCATCTTTTTCAACATCAAATAATACAGAGAGCACCCCAATCAGTGGTACCTGCAAAGAGTTTGCACCTCATGTCAGGCTGACACTCTGGTCAATCTAATTGAGGGTTACATCAGGAGCTCAGCTAGGTACAAGCCCTAGGAGAATCCACAGCAGAGAGCAGTGCTGTGGATTCCCTGACTGTGGCAAAATCTTCAGTGAGTTTGTGCCATTGATCATACTCAAGGGGATACATACTCAGGATGTGCTCCTGCTGGCAGTGTTCATCGCTGTGGAGCCTCTTGCCTCGGATAAAGCAGCGATGCACACGGAAGCTCTTTGTCCGCAGTTACTTTGTCATAACTCCTCTCTCTCATTTTTACAATCCTTCCCTCCATTCTTCCACATGGAATGTCAGATATTTAATGAAGTATGAGCTCCTCTTGCAATCATAATATACTTGAGTTAAATTTGTCCTTGAACTCAAGGAAAGAAAGCCACTAGAAACGTCACCAATTATGGTTGTTTCTCAGGGAAGATGTTTTCAGAGACTTGACATTACTCAAATCATTCTGTATTAAATAATTTCTAACATACAAACTTTTATGATCATGAAATGCTACACTGATAAAACTTTTTGCTATACTGAAAGATCCGTGTACAAAATTCCAG
>VZTN01035851.1:4764-26702 GCA_013400515.1 Erpornis zantholeuca | reverse complement strand
TCATCCTGGCATCAGGACCTGCACAGGGGAGCAGAGACCCACCTGCAGCCCTTGGAGGACTCTACCTTGGAGCACAGGGTTGCCCAAATGAGACTGTGACCCTATGGGGAGCCTGAACTGGACCAGGTTCCTGGAAGGACCTGTGGACCTTTGGAGATAGGAGCCCATGCTGGAGCAGATTTGCTGTCAGGACTTGTGACCCCAGGGAAGGGACCCACACTGGAGGAGTTTGTAAAGAGCTGTGGGAAGGACTTACATTGCAGAAGTTCATGGAGGACTGTCTGGAGCAGGGGAAGTGTGAGAAGTCCAGAAGAAAAAGGAGTGGCAGGGACATGTGATGAACAGACCACAGCCCCCATTCCCCTGCCCCCTGCACTGCAGAAAGGGATGAGGTTGAGAAAATCAAGAGGGAAGAAGACAGGCAGGGAGAAAACACTTTAAAATTTGGACTCATTACCCTACCCTGATTTGGCTGGTAATAAATTAAACTAATTTTCCTAAGCTAAGCCTGATTTGCCTGTGATGGTATTTGATGAGTGATCTCTCCCTGTCCTTATGTATGCCTTATGTCCAGCCAGGGTCAACCACACAGTACTAAGTGAACCCAATCAAATTCTTCATACTTTGAGGGGAAGGGACAAATATGAAAGTAAACAAGACAGTGAATATATTGAAATATATTTTTCTATATATTTAAAAAAATTTGAAGAATCACCTCAATTGAAAAAGTTTTTAAAAGCTTTAAAGCTTTACAGAGACAGACCTCATAGGCCACACAGCCTGTGTGAAATTGGATTCCATGTGATTATTTCTGGGCAGTAATTCAGAGCAAATAACATCAAGAAAGCCTTGCATAAATCCTGACAGAAAAAGTGGATTTAAATCAAACTAATAGGTTGCAAAACATATGAAATATGCTTTGTACTGTGCCTTGGAGACACATGGCCAAATCCATATTCAAAAAGTAAAAACAAACCAGAGTGATTTGAAGAATAAATCACTTGTCATCGTGATCTTTAAAAATGCCAGAATTTAATGCAAAAATATAATCCTAACATTTATTGCAGCAAAAATAAATGTCAACATATTAGACTTAACTGGCTAAGCCTTGTGGTAGCATTTCTACAAAGTGAAAGGAACATGACAAGTTGTATTTCACATTTATTAGAATAAGATTTGGTCTTCTTTATCATAAGCAGTAGATTTAAACACTTTATTTTAATTTACTTCACAGTATTGAGAAAAACATTGACTCAGATAAGAAGTGGAATACCATATACACTTTTCTCTGAAGCAATCAATCAACTTTAGAAGCGAAATATGTAATATGACAACACTAGAGTTTTGCAGTGGGATAAAAAATGCAACATAAAATGTTTGTGACATTTCACAGACACTACTTAGAAACATAGCTGCTATATCTAGAACATCATAAAAGTTATTGTCTACCATTGTTTATAACAGATATATCTTCATAAACATGTAATTACACATTACTATACAGAAGGACTACAACTGAGACCATCTTCTGAGTGCTGTTAGGTACATATCCAGACAAAATCAGTGTTCTAATTCCCTCTCAAACCTCGATTTTGCATAACACTCTTGTGCTCTTCCTTCCTCTCCTTCCATTACTTATGACATTATGCTTTCCAAAGTGTGTTTCTACACATTACTAACATAAATACACATAAGGCATCACAGTTTTTAAAATTTTGTATTCATAAGAAATAATCCAAAGTCACTGAAAATTAGTAAATTTCTTTTTATAGCAGTGGCAGCTTAGACCTCAAGGGATTTTAAATTATTGTTCGTTGCCTCACAGGTTAACATGTTTAGATAATTTTCTTTCAGACAACAAATAATATTTGCATATGTCTAGAATAACAAAGTAATATAAATATTAAAACATCATATGATTCAATATCTATATGAAATAACACTTTAAAAATACTTATAATTGAAAAATACTTTAAATTTATATTTAAATTTGCAAAGCCTAAGCACTTAAAAGATGACAGATTTGTACTTCGTGCTATGTTACTTCAACCTCTCGGTGATTCCTATCTGACAATGTCAGAGGTGGTTATCTGTTTAAGAGAAGAAGAGAATGGCATATGTGGTCATGTAATTAAAGAACAAAAGCATACAGGATTGTCAGAATACAGTATAGTTATCTATATGGGAATTACTTTTTAGTATGAACTGTCTATTTTACAGCCTTAAAGTTTATTTATGTAGTGATACACAACAGTGTAACATCTCCTAGTTTTGCTTTACCTTTTTTTTCAAATGCTCAGGGTTCATGTTTTTTTGAAACAGCAATGACAGAAAGAAATATGTTTAATTGCCTCCCAATGGCTGAGAGAAGATTGTGTGTTACATAAAAGAATCTACTCTGCAGTTTGCCATCTTTCTTCCTCCAGGAGTGGCAGCAAAACAATTCTGCATGTGGCAGAGCTGCCAGGAGTCACGGATGTGTCTGAGTGGTGTGGCTGCTGGTGCTGGTCTTGTTGGAGCTCCCTGGAAAACCAAAATGATTTACCAGAGGAGATGAAAGAGGAAACCCTAGTAAGAAAAAAGAGAATGCTGGAAATGGTATGAAGTGGTCTTTAGTAATGTAGATAAGCCAAATAAAACTGTCCAGAGTGACAATTGCTCCTATTTACTAAAGCTAATAGGTATAGGTAATAGAAATCCAGCAAAGGGCAAGTTTTTTAGTGAGTAGGTTAAAAAGACTCTACCTTGGAAAACAGTATAATCACATGACAAGTTCAGAAGTTCCATGACTATTTTAAAAGGCTTTTTATTCCCTCTAATATCAGAGAGAAATATTTGTCCCAATATTTTCATTGAAATAAACTAAATTATTTCAGTTTTCAAGCATGCATAGGTTTGATTAGTAAGAGGTATGAGCCGACTGGCTTGTTATGGATTTGTCCATGGAACTGGATGCATTCATTATGATATGGAGGGGCTGAGGGAAATACCTCCTTTCTGGCACACATAGCAGAAAAGCTGGTACGAAGTGTGTGTTGGGTTTAATGGAAAGCTTTGCAGCCTCTGCAAGTGTTCATTTTTGAGGAGACTCTCATATAGAGATCATGTCCCACACTGCTTTGGCAATTGGCACAGGTCAGCTCTGGCTCTCAGGTTTAATGAATTTCACTCCCTTGGAATGCAACTTCTAAACTGGGCCCTATGACAGACTCATTACATCCTTTGTTGTTTGTAGGGGGCTTTAACACTCTTATATGCAAATACCGTGTTTTTACTCACATAAAAGTGAGTAAAAAGTATATACTTCAAATATCAGTAAAATAAGAAATTGAGTACTCTTTCATTTGAATGACAAAATGTACAGTTACACATTTAACTCTGAAGTATATGCTAAGAAAAGGAGTTGTAGCATATATTGATTATTGCAATTAAATTAGAAACTAGTCAGCATTTTTGATAATAAATAAGGTTCACAAATGTTTCAGTACTACACTGCTCTGTATAAATAATAAAAATGACAAAAAATCTAATTACATACACTAAAATTATGATGCAATCAAAGAGTGAAAAGATAGTATAATATTCTTTTTTAGAGGAAATCAAGTTTTTCTTTCAGTGGAATCTTATTTCTGTCTAGATTTTATATCTTTCAACTTACGGATACATAAAGGTGTTTATAGACCTGAAACTGGTAGCCACTTAAAAATGTTTAAAAATTTATACAGAAAAAATTTATCGAGCTTTTGACATATCACAAACTACATATACTTCTGCTCATATACTTTTGTAGGTTACGTGAAAAATTCGCCTTACTTTTCCTCTCCAAAAAATCCCCATTGTATTTTTATCTCCTCATAAAACATTCACTAAAGCAAACAAAATGCTCAGGTAGTAATACTCTATTTTGTTTCCACTACCTTGTAAAGGAGCTTTTTTTATTTTGATTTATGTTTCATTGCCCCCTGCTGTTTGATAAAGAACTTTTTTGTTTTTTAAAGAATCAACATCTTAGTCTACTTTACTAATGGAAAAGGAACTGGACTTGAAATCATCTTCTCTACTTATGATCTCAAATTCAATATGCACTTTTTTTTTTATAACCTGAAAGACAGGAGCATTCAAATAGTGCAGTCATTCAATTAAACTGTTATGGAAATACTGCAAAATGAAAAAAGTGCATTCAAGTGCCATTTCCTGTCTTACACAAAATATTGAAAAGCTTTAATTGTATTTTCATATGCAGTGTTTCGTCCTTCTTTAGTTACTGTTACTCTATTTAGAATGCCTTATGAAAGGCATTTCTGTGAAAAAGGAGTTTTCCCTACATATGCAGACTGATGGGCCCCTACTCCTTGAGAAGAATTTTCTGTTGCTTGATGAGACTTTTCCCTTAGATCTTCTCATCATCTGTCTCAACATAGTTCTTTTGATTTTCAAAAATATTTACCTGAAAAAGCTGAAGCCCTTATTGATGTTCATTTCTTTCTTCTGGAAGTTACACAGAAATTTTGCCCAAGCAATACTTCTACAAAGGGATAAGAATATCTATAAGACTTCTCTAGTGGAATCTTAATATTACAAACCTAGATATGACAGATATTGACTGCATCCACCAGCAAAAATCTGTGTACCCTATGAATGATTCCCTTCTTCAATTAATCTCTCTCATGGTAGGGGAGCATTGGCTCTACCAAAGTGAGATTTTCTTTTTTTTTAATAAATTAGATATATAGGCAGTGACAGCAAAAGCTTGGTGCAAAAGGCTTCCATAAGTCAAAACTCATCAGTGTCATTAGTATAGTGGGACTATATTTAAAGTTGTAAGTTTACTTTAAAAACTGAATTTGGAAAAGTTATTTGGGCTTCGAACACAAATCCACAGATACTCTATAAGGCAACTGAAGACCATGCAGAATAGTGACACTTGTACCATTGCCACTACACCTAAAGGGTAGATCCACCAACAGGAAGGGGAGCCTGATGACTAAGGCTAATATCTGGTTTATCTTGGCTGATGAGATAGCCTAAATTAAAACCTCTTGTATCCAGCTGCACGAAACAGAGAGAGCATGAATTACCCACAACACCTTCTTTCAGTAATATGTCATTTTATTTCAGTTTGTCAGAGGCAAACTAAAGAACATAGACAATTAATTAGCTCAGATGACTTGGATGACTTGATAATTTGTCTGAGCCCTGAGGCTTCTTATTAAATATCCACAGTTTATAATGTAGTACAGAGCTGCAATACCCAAGCCAGATCAGATGCTGTGTAGGTGTGTTACATCAGTATAAATGCTCAGCTCCATACAAGTTGATTTAGAATATTCCTTGCTTGAGGGAAGAAGCAGCTACAGATAGAGCCACAAATTGACTTTTTTCTGTTTGTCAGCTAATCAGAATCACAAGTCCTTTTCGTGGAAAAGATTTACAGCCTCTATCTGCCCACATCACAGAAAAGTGAGGAACTAAGCTGATTGCACAAAGAATTACTTCAAAATTACCTTTTGTGTATTTTAGTAAGGCTTTTGATACTGACCCTCAAAGTATCCTTCTGAACAAGTTGTCCAGCTGTGGGATGAGGGGGCTCATGGTGTGCTGCCAGGACTGAACAACAAGGCTCGAAGGGTTGTCATGAGTGGGGCTACAGCTGGCTGGTGACCAGTCATTTGTGGTGTTCTGCAGAGTTCAATTCCAGGGATGGGTCTGTTCCTCCTAATGCAGGAGTTGAATGCACCTTGAAGTGCGAGGAGTTGAATTAAGCATGTTGATGATACTAAACTGGGAGAGGCTGTTGGCTCTCTCAAGGGAAAAAAGACTTGCAGAGGGACCTAAATAGATTAGAGCTTTGGAAGATCTTCAGTGGTATGAAATTCAACATAAAGAAATACTGTATTTTGCACCTGGGATGGAGTAACTCTGGGAACAATTGGGAGAGGAGTCACTGGAGAGCAGCCCTGCGTAAAGGATCTGGAGCTGCTGGTCAGCAGCATTCACTGTGAGCCAGCAGTGTGGCCTGTCAGCCAGTGGGCAAATCCATCCGGAGGTACATCAAACACAGAAGCACCAGTCAGCTAAATGCATTCCGCAGGTGCAGGCTCACCATGAGCACTGTGTGCAGTTCTGAGCCTCAAAAGTTAAGAAAGATTTTCAGGTCTTTAAATGCTTCCAGAGATGGACATCTAAGATGGTGTAAATGGCTGAAAGGTATGTCCTGAGGAGTGGCTGAGGACTTTGGCCTTCTCTGGTTTGAAGGGAAGGAGGCTGAGGGGTAACCTCATTGCTCTCTGCAGCTTCCTGAAGAGGGGAATGGGAGGTAGAGGTGCTGAGCTCTGTTTCCTGTGACTCACGAATGTGAATGGTTCCAAGCTGAGCCAGGGGAGGTTCAGACTGAATATCAGGAAGCATTTCTTTATTGAGAGGATGGTCAGACCTTGGATCAGGCTTACCAGAAAGGTTTCTGATACCCCAAACATGTCAGTGTTTAAGAGGCATTTGGACCTTAATAACATGCTTTAACTTTTTGTCATCCTGAAATGATCAGGCAGTTGGACAAGATAATCTCTCTAGGTCTTTCCAACTGAAATATTATGTTCTATGCTATTCTATTCTATTCTAGTCTAGTCTAGTCTAGTCTAGTCTAGTCTAGTCTAGTCTAGTCTATTCTATTCTCACTCACCCAGCCAGAATCTATGTTTTATCCGCAAGAAAGGAAAAGGAGCTGAAGACAAAAAACAAAACAGGAAGCCTCTGAAAGAGAATGAAAGAGTAAGTTTGAAGGAGAAAAAATATAATATTTAGGCTGGTGGAAGACTTATCGCAACATGCTTTTGTGGAGGAAGGTACAAGAAAAAAACTTTGGAGAAATAGGAAGGTGACAACAGGAATTTGGGAGAGAAATGTGTACAGAGGCATTTGCATGCTCATCAGTAGAAAAAATAGACTGTAGTCCAAGGTCTAGCACTGAAACCTTTGGTAATAGTGTTATTATGAATTTATGAGTCTGTATCTTGTTCCTCTTGCACTCCCATCCACTCATACATATCCACATATTTCAGTTTGTTTGCAAACACACCTCACTGGATCCAAACCTCATAACCATAAAATAAGAAAATGTGTATTTACTTCTCCAGAAATTCCTCCTACAATCTTTGTTCTGATTCAGTTGTTGCTTTGTTTTTCTTGCAGAGCACAGTGTGTTATAATCTTTTGTTTAAAATATCATTATATTATTACCAGCTAAGAATTTGTTTTCACTCTTGTCCAGAGCTAGAAATTGTTGATGAAAAAGCCTGAATGACAAATTATCATTGTTATTTATATAGAAAGTTTTAGCATGTTAATCAATGGTGTTAATGTTTTTTCTCTTCACTACAGTTAAGACTGTACCATTTATTGTTTTGATGTTTCTTGACTCTTATTTTTGATTTCTGGAATCCATTTATGAAATTATTTAGCAACACAGCTATTGGCTATGAAACTTACCTCACTTCCAGCTTATTCATAACTTACAAATGAGCATCATGTTGCACACATCTAAGATAGATCCTAAGTGTGCATTTTAACATTCAGGATAATTTTTTAGTGAGTTCTCTTCCTCAGTGACAGTTTGCTCTGATTTTCCACCCTGATCATTGCCTTCATTTGCTTTGTAAATCTTTCATAACTTTTTAGAAATAAGTGTTCTGCCTGGTTCTCTTCCAAGACATTTGACAATTTTCCTAAGAACTACAGTCTTAGGAAATGCCTTTTGGTGCCACTTTAATATCCCAATATTTTTCTTTGTTTCTCTTAAGGGTCTGTGCCTCTTAAAAGGGTTGTCTGTTCTTTATATATCCATCCTTACTGTTAACTGTTTTTACTCATTCTAGATTATAGTACAAGTGTCAGAGATCATTTCGTTTGACCAATACATATATATAAAATTAATTAGGTCAAATATGTGCCAAATCTGAGGCTAAACTGTATGAAGGCTTGCTGTCAGCTGTGGGTGGTATACAATACCAAAAAGATTACTGAAGAAGATTAATGAAGAATTCTATACCACATCTTTTCTGTGATGGTGGTTTCAAACTTACCTGTTCTCTAACAAAGCCAGTAGAAAATCTTCCTATGTTTTACAGAAATGGAAGAAGTAATCAGAAGAACTGCTTCTGTACAGGTTTTGTTTCTCTCAGCCACATTCTTCTCTCTTGCAATACACCTGAGGTCTTGTGATCCTCCCTAACAATACCAATTGTTCCAGCTTATTGGGTTCTCATAGACACAATAACAGAAGTTGTTTCCAGAATGTAATTTGGCAGGATATTTTATTATCAAAATAATTGTGCAAGAATGCTCGTTATGTACTTATGAGACATAAGGACATATCTGGAATATTTCTCAGCTTACATGGCACCTATTCTTCCCAAAGAAGATTGCACTTCAGGGATATTTTTCTTTCCTATGATTTGTAATAGAAAAAAAATTCTTTTCATTTAGACAAACAAAGTCATAGTAAAGCACCTCACCGTAGCAAAAGGTTTGACATGCTAAGTTAAGAATATGTTCCAGGCAAATCAGAACCAGTCCATGTTAATGCCTGCTGATCTAGATTCTGTGAGTAAAATGCATACATACGTGGATATCTTCATAAAATGGGGAAAAAGGCATATATTCTTATTATTGTTTTCTAAAAATTCTGATCCAGATCACAACCCTACTATTCTACATAAACTCCAAAGCATTAAGAAATAGTCTTTGTTTCAACAATTTATAATGTAATCAACAAGGGAAAGAAAAAGAACCAGGGAAAACTCATTGTTTTGCAAGGTTAGAGAATAGTGGTTCACAGAAATCTCACAGAAAGGTGATAGAAATAGCATCTTATTTACAAAAGGGATTCAAACTTGTAATTAGATATAACTTATACACATGTAGAAGGAGGAAAACTATCAGCCTTCCATACATACTAAGAGAAAATATATCACGTTTGATTTTTTTTTTCACAGCTATCTGCAGATATTTCAGTTGTGTAAACAAGACTAGGCTCCATTTATAGAAGCCAAACAGTATTATTTCAAAGCCAAGGGGGTATGATTTCAAACTGAAAGAAGGTTTAGATAAAATGTTAGGAAAAAAATTCTTTACTGTGAGGGTGAGGAAGCACTGCAAGAGGTTGCCTGGAGAAGTGAATGTCCCATCCCGAGGGGTGTTTGAGGCCAGGCTGGATGGAGCTCGGAGCAACACAGTCTAGTAAAAGGTGTCACTGCCCATGGCAGGGTGGTTGGAAGTAGATTATCTTTAATGTGCCTTCAAACCCAGGCCATTCTATGATTCTGTGAATAATTGACTTCCTCATATGCATGTTCTTACTGTTTTTTTCTTCTGCATGACAACTGTAGGGTTATGAGAAGAAATAAACTGAAATAAGCCAGGATACTGAAGCAGTCTTGCCTCGCAATATATTGACTGGGAGAAAACTCCCTAGTCAGAGAGTGCTTCCATCAGATTATTACAGGCAGATAACCCAGATGTTCAGAATTAACTCATAGAGTTTAATTTTAAACCATTCAGGTTGAAAGATTAAAAGCCCATTTTACCTGGATTGTTGTTTACACTCATGCTTGCCTCTCTTCCCAATATTTGCAGGATGGTAGCAGATGTGTGATAATAATTTGAACCACAGTGCTCTGTCAAGTTCAAGCACTGAGCTAGAACAAGAAAGTCTGTTCAGAAATCTCTGCTCCTTAAATTTTACATGAACTTTTCAAGAGTTTCATCACAAAGTCAAAGAATTCTCAGGTTTTAAAAGGACCTCTGGATATCACCTAGTCCAAACCCCAATAAGGCAGGTTGATGTTTGTTTGTTTGTTTGTTTATATGTTTATATGTTTGACAGTAGACCTCATTAGAAATTTTTGGGTTTTTTTTATTTTGGATTTGGGTTTAAACCTAATTGAGCTTTATCTCTGGAAGATATACTAAATGCACAGCCATGCTATGTAGGCCAAAGGAAAAAGGAGCACTCGTGGAGGCTCAAATATGTATTTATATATATGTATTTATGCATATATGTAAAATTTCTAGACACATATATAGAAATACATCTATTTGCCAGTGTGTATAGATACCAGTAAAGTGAGAAAAAACATGGTTTCTGTGCAAATGTAATAAAGAATGTAATAAATATTAAGAAAGTGAGGCAGCTGTATACTGGTTCTCATTATATTCACCATTCAATGCATAATTCTAATATGTATTTCTGCTCAGTGTCAAAGGTTTACCCTGAATATAAAATTATTATTTTATTCATGAGGTTCTCCTTTAGCACTGTACTATATGAGCTTTCACCATATCTTCTTTGTGAGGTGAAATACTGCAGTTACAAAACTGCACAAACCTTTCACAAACTCAGTCACTGGGAGACTTAGTCTTCCTGATGGTCTCATTCCCATATCTTTATTGGTTTTTCCAGCTTGGGAAAAAAAATCCCAGTTGTACATGTCATTGGCTCTACCCCGTGGTTTTGTTTGCTGTGACTTATTCAGGAAGACTTTTTTTTAGGTGGAATTAACTATTCATCCAAAAAATGGCATCACAGTTACATCTTGCGAAGGTTCCATTTTAGGTCACTTGACTGGTCTTGAGGCTGTGACAGATCTTTACCTTTCTGTGTGATTTTAACAACTAGATCTTTCTATTGATTGATCAGTTGTTAATATACTTACTACACTCTCTGTATAACATTCTAACTTGTAAAGGCAAACCTTTAGTACTTAGTCATGATTGCTTGTATACTGAATTCTCGTTTTACCTAAATTTTCTCACTGTTACACCCCAATACAATTCCAGAGAAAACACCCTTTCTTTTATAAATATGGTGAACCAATCACAACCAGTAACCTGAGGTGGGCTGACCTTGGTAGACTGCTAAGTACTCACCAAGATGCTCTAACAATCCTTTCCCCAAACAAGACAGGGGAGAGAAAATATAACAAAAAGCTCACGGCTTGAGATAATGGAAAGGACATCACTAAGCAATTACACAGTCATGGGGAAATTAGACTATACTTGCATGAAGTTAGTTTAGTTTGTTACCAGTTAATAAAAGAGTAGCATAATGAGAAGAAAAAATCTAAAACCACCTTCCCCTCATCCCTCCAGGCTTGGCCTCGCCCTCAGCTTCCCTACCTTCGCTCCTCTGGTGGCACAGAGGGACTGGGAATGGGGGTTGTGGTCAGTTTGTCAAAAGTCCTGCCCAAAGCCTGCCCCAGCAAGGGCTTTCCTTGGGTCACACCCTACTTTAGAAATAAGACTTTGTAACTTTGTCCCAGACACACCCAGGACAATGAAAAATAAGATACATGACTAGAAGTGCTCTGCTATTTTGCACATCCAAAAAATTATGCACCATCCAAAAAATAATCCTTGAAGTTTTATTATAATTTAAATAAGTAATTATTAAATTAAATAAATGAGCAGGTCAAGCAGTTACATTTAGAATGATAGAATCTGCCACCACGAAATGTTTTAAATCATGTTGAAAGCAAAAAAAGTTATTTTTCAAAAGTTTTCTGATAGGAAGAGATATTTAATTCTTTGAACTCCTGAAAATAAAGAAATAAATAACTTTAAAAAAATCAACAAAGGCAAAATAAACCCAACCAAACGCAAACTCTTCAGGGAAACTTCAGCAAAGGAATTTTTTTTTCTTTCCCCAAAGTACTGATTATTTTGTAACAGCCAATATGAAATTTGTAAAATACTGGTAGCAAATAGGATGCAGTATTAATGGGTTTGTAATGATAATGTAGAGTGAACAATATTTTTTTTTGCAAATGCTAGAAAATGTAAAGATTCACTTTTTTCCTAAGTTGAAATTCACTAGGGATTTAAGAGTATATTCAAAACTGTAGTTGCAGATGAAGTCTTCATGTTCTAAAAGCCAAGAAGACAGAGATGTCAATAACAAAGAAGATGGCACCAAGGTATGCCAGGGAACTGCATAATGGAAGAATCTGCTACAGTTATTTATGTTAAATTTAAATTAAGGAGACACACACACAAAAAAGGTAATATCTGTAATTTCCCTTAGAATTTTTTTATAACTGCTTAGGCTAAAGCAGAAAGAGAAATAAAACCCCCACTCACTTAAAATAAATGTTTGTAGAGATTGTATATAAAAGAAATTGCTATTGTAAGTTTCTTATGTTTAAGTACAGAACTCTGGGAAAGCATCAGGGAAACTGAAGAGGAAAGAATGAATATATTCACAAAAATATGAGACAGTGAGAGACACAAATATGCTGACAATGACCCAAAGAGTAAGGCTGAAGCATACTTGGAGATACATAAGAGCTGTATCTATTAGAATATGTCCAATGGACAGGGCTGAAAAGAAGCTATTTTCAGCTTATAATACATATTATAAGAAATGTAACACTTTAGGCTTCCAGCATGAAAGTTCATATGTTTTCACACTTCATAATGTTATGTGAATCAAGACTTACATGGAGGAAATATTAAGCAAAATTTATCGACTATATATTTATGTCATAAGCAATAGGTGAACAACATTTGAACAAACCTCCCTCCCCAAGATTAAATTAACAGGAATGTAGAAAAAACATTAAAGATCTGCATTTGTTTTTAAACACAGAACCTAAGATACATAGAACTGAGGAACATTACATAATGTGACAAAGCATCATGGGGGCAGGCTTTTTTCTATGATTAGCATTATGCTTCAGGGGCTTCCTTCCAGGACATTACAACAGTGGGTTCCTGGGTCTCCACACCTTGCCTTTTTAAGATTTTCTGTTGTAGAATGAGAGTTGTTCAGTGTTTTTCCTTTGCTTTTTTCCCTGGCTCTATTTCTAAAGTTTGAACTTGCCATAAGTGGTTATCTTTTTGATTAATTTGGAATACATAGGAGTATTAAAATTAAATTTACATAAAACTATTAAGGAGGAATAAAAATAGGGACATCTTTAGAAACCTATGTATAAGTATCATGTAAGAGACTGCTATATGGTACCATATAAGTACTGTATAAGAGACTCAAACTCTGCTGTGTATGTAAGCATAAACAGAGGAGACTGAGGGGAAACCTCATTGCAGTTACAACTTCCTTGTGAGGGATAGAGGAAGGGCAGGCACTGATCTCTTTTCTGTGCTGACCAGTGACAGGACATGAGGGAATGGCCTGGAGCTCTGTCAGGGGGGCTTTAAGCTGGATATTAGGGAAAGGTTCTTCACCCAGAGGGAGGTTGGGTGCTGGAACAGCTCCCCAGGGAAGTGGTCACAGCACCAACCCTGACAGAGTTCCAGATGTGCTTGGACAATGCTCTCAGGCACATGGTGTGACCCTTGGGGATGGTGCTGTGCAGGGCCAGGAGCAGGACTCGATGATCCTTGTGGCTCCCTTTCAGCTCATTTAATTTTGTGCTTCTGTGATTCTGTGATTTGCAACCTGGTAGTCCTGAAAGAGTAATTTGCTGGTGTTAGGTGTAAAAGATAATAAAGGTAAGGAATCTCTGTGAACTTGTTTTGTAGTAATAAGTCAAACTTAATTCTTTAGTCCATTTTCTTGACCAGACCTTTATTGACACAAATAGTAACAGAAGAAAATTTCTCAAAAATGGTTATAAGGTTTATAATGTTAGTAATAAAAATCAAAGAAACAATGAGAACAACATGAACAAAAATCTGAGCTTTCCATTTTGGTGGGGTTTGTTGTTGTTGTTGTTGTTGTTTTTTTGGGGTTTTTTTTTGGTTTTTGTTTTTAATTGTTTTTTCAATCCTATATATACTTGTTCTTTTATAACATTTCTTCTAGAGCACCTTCGTTAGCGAAATTTATTGTGCTGGATTATATAATACTGAAGGCTTCCTACTCACTTGCAGTGGCACCTATACATTCAGTAAGACTTTATGTAAAAATTAAGACTGAGTGAAATTCTGTCTATATTCCAAATTCATGGAAAGAATTTCCAAATTTTGAACAACTGTTTATATAACATGGGAATTAAATGCTATATTTCAATTTTTTCAATGGATTTAAGGTCTGGAAAGTGCTAATTCATTTTTAACACAGTATTTTTGAGTGAGAAAAACCAGCATAAGTTATTGCTATTTTCACAAGAAGAAGTCACAGTCTTTGCAGGTGTCCCATAGAGAAGCCTGTATTTACAGTGATACTCCTTCAGTATTCAGTACTTTGCCTGAGGGATGGTCTGTGTTACATTAAAGAACTGATTTTCCAGAGCCACGACCTAGCTGAATTTAAACAGAAATCTTCTGGTTAGAGCTGATTTACAATTTAGATTAACTTGAAAATAAATCATTGCTATTTAGAAGAAACTAAACCTGAGAGTTTTCCTTTTCTTTGGGCAGTTATTTTCTAGGGCGAATTAGTGACAACTCTCATAAAATTAGTGCTTCCATCAAAATGTTGCAAAATTCGGTCACTTTTCTAACTGCAGTAAAAACAATTAAGAATTCACATTGTCTTTTGTTAAGTATTTTATTGAGATATAGAGGTTTTGTTCAGAAAAGAAACAACACTTAGATTACTTGTTGAATTAAAATTCAACTATGTTGAATTACAATTATTGTAATACAATATTGTAATTACAATTATTCAGTTTCACCACATTGTTTAGAATTAAACTGACAAGGGCAGGTGGACTAGCTTTTAAGTACAGTTTTTCCTTAAAGATATTTTTAAAGTGACTTACCAAAGCTAAACTATGATAAAGGACTTATCATATTTGATAAATAAGTGACCATTTGATGTCTTTCTGATGCTGTAACACTGGAAGCCAACAAAATTTATAAATTATATTTTAAATCCCTTTACATGAAAATAGCAAAGTAGGAATTTTCAGGTAATATTACTTTTGTCATTAGTGAGACCATTATGGGATATACGAGCTTGAGAAACTAGAGAATTTTAGTCATAATTTGAAATGAAGGAAACCATGTTTTATAGCAAGAAAGAAAGATTTTTACTTTATGTGGATGACTTGATCAATGTCCATATGAATCCACAAGAACCAGATTGCTGACAGCACAATGGCCTTTGATGTAGAAGAACTGAACATGACAAACCCAGTTGTAGAAGAAAAATAAATTTCAGCTGCATTAGCTCAATAAGACCAAATGCTCTAATTACTGAAACAGCTTAAGGGGGAAGAAGTGCGGACTTAATAATATATGTTATTTGCAGATCAGGACATATGTAGCTGTGGCAGATATTATTAAAAGGGAAAATGAAAAAAATCACTAGATGTGTCAGAAATCTTCATTATTCAGAAGGTCACTATTCAGCAACCATAGCAGGTCTTTTTAGCCCTTTAAAAGTTTAATAATCCGTGTACTTTAATGGTCTTCGCATTACTAAACAAGGGTTTTATTTTTAGCAGTTTTCAAGTCTTTGCAGTACCACAATACTTCAGTTTTTCTAGTGCCTTCGAAAAGAAAAATAAAAGTAGATGCTGGAAAAACCCCATGTCATGGCTTAACCCTATATCTTGGATTTTCTGACACTTGCTATGTCATTCCGCTTCATATCATAGCTGATATAAATAGGGTAGTCTTCTCCTAGGATTTATACACAGCTTCTCTTAATATAATACCCTTTACTAGCCTCATTTTGCATTTTCCTATTAACTGCAATGTATGTACAGCTTAATGCTTTTTGAGATCCTTATTTACTGACCCAGCCAGAAAATACTTTACACAGTGATAATTTACTAGTCTTTAATCGCCTTCACCATAGTGATATGTTTCTAGATCTGGTTCTACAATGCATTTAATTGATTTCCTTTTATTAATGAATGAAATCATTGTAAGGCTCTACACATGGAAAGCAACCAAGAAGTTTTCATCTCTTTCCTTCCAACACCACTTCTTCCTTAAAGCTGCAAGTCTTGTCTCACTCATCAGTCAAGTAGAAACAGCTCTTATCCAGGAAGAATGGGATTAAAATAAAGATAGTGGGAAAAAGCAAGATTTCCCAATATAAAGGTTCATAGAAGGTGTGGGAAAGCCTTGTCAAGAAAAACAGGGTATGTAAGGTTAATGAAAAAAAAAAAGTAATCTGGCTACTGTCTTAAAAGACAATGAAAAATTGTTTCTCTTAATACATTAGCAACAACAGGAGCCTTAAGGAAAATCTCCATCCTTTATGGGATATTGGATGCAGGGGGAAACATAGTGAAAAAGGATGGGAAAAGGAAGTTAATTAAGTAAGTTAATGAGGTAATTAATGGTTTCTTTAACTGAGTCTTTAATAGTAAGACCAGTTGTTCTCTGGATACCCGGAGCTGGAAGACTGGGAAGAGGAGCACAATGAAGGCCACATAATCCAAGGGGAAATGATCAGTCACCTGCTACTCCACTTAAACACTCACAAGTTTCTGGGGCTGGATGAGATCCACCTGAAGGTACTGAGGGGTCTGGCACAGCTGCTCACCCACCACTTACCAGCACTCCTGTCTATGCAGGGAAGTCCCTTTGACTGGTGGTTAGTAAATGTGAGGCCCAGCTACAAGGGGGGCCACGAGGAGGATGCAGGGAGGGCCTCTCAGCCTGACANTTAATAGTAAGACCAGTTGTTCTCTGGATACCCGGAGCTGGAAGACTGGGAAGAGGAGCACAATGAAGGCCACATAATCCAAGGGGAAATGATCAGTCACCTGCTACTCCACTTAAACACTCACAAGTTTCTGGGGCTGGATGAGATCCACCTGAAGGTACTGAGGGGTCTGGCACAGCTGCTCACCCACCACTTACCAGCACTCCTGTCTATGCAGGGAAGTCCCTTTGACTGGTGGTTAGTAAATGTGAGGCCCAGCTACAAGGGGGGTCACGAGGAGGATGCAGGGAGGGCCTCTCAGCCTGACATCAGTGCCAGGGAAGGTTGTGGAGCAGATCATCCTGAGGTGCTGTCACGCAGCATGTGCAGGACCGCCCTGGGATCAGGCCCGGCCAGCACAGGTTTATGAAATGCAGCTTCTGCTTGATTCACCTGACCTCCTTCTTTGACAAGGTGACCGCTCAGTGGATGAGGAAAATGCTGTGTGTGTTGTCTACTTGGACTTAAGCAAAGCCTTTGACACTGTCTCCCAAAGCTCCAGCTTTGGAGAACCTGTCTGGTCATGGCTTAGGTAACTTTCATCTGAATTAGCCTTGGGTTGGTGATATACATGAGTTCAAGGAGAGTGGTTTTGCCTCAGCTGCTGGTTTAACAGCAAGACATCTTTTATCTCCCTTGTTTTTCAGCTGCTACAGGACTTGTCAGCTAAAAAGTACCACCAAGTTCCCTCCTCTGCAAGTATTTCAGCAGTGCCTGACTGCAATGTCTCCTGACTTTAGTGCACTCCACCCTCTGTTTAGTGCTCTTTGGATTGTGTGTGGGAAGTCAGGCAAGCTGTCTGCATTCCAGCCAGGGACTAGTAACCACATTTTCCCCCTTAGCATATATTTTGTGTGGCGAGTTGGGCATACTGATTGCAATCTCCATCTATTAAAATGTAATTTTACCCCCAGTCTTTTTCCCACAGGGTCTTTTTCCGACCTCAATGATTCTGATTCTATGATAACTTTTCTTCTCCCTGCTATATTCTAAGTTGGTTATGTGATCCGACTGCTGTGGAAAATACTAAAAATATTTTAAGGAAATATATTAGGTGAGCTGATGCATCCTACATTTGGTATTCAGTTTGGTATTGTCTCATTGAGGTGAATATGGAATGGTGCTGGCTCAGAGGACAGCTGATTTAGATGTATAACAGTCTATATAATTTTTGCTCTATTGCTTAGCTAGTGAACTCTTAAGATAAAACTGGTACTGATTTCTCTGAGATAAATCTATGATAGCTTTCACTGTGACAACTAGGAAAAATTTGACCTGTTGTACTAAGCAATTTCAGAACTTCATGTTCTAAAGAAATTTATTGTTGGATCAGTCTGAAATCCACAATAAGGCGGAGCTGTAGAAATGCCAACTGTTATTTTTATTTTCATATGGAAATACTGAAACTAATTAACAATACTTAAACCACTTAATGTAAATGTCTCTTGTGGTGAAAGAAAACTAATGTAATTGGTCAATGGTCTTTAAACCTGCTGGAAGCAGTTAATTCCAGTTAATTAAAATGAACAAAAACATAAGAAACAATCTGACATTTAACAATGTGAAAAACCATTACAATTTATTCTTGACTTAAGCACAGACTATGCTTTCCTATGTGCCGAGTATGCAAAAAACCCCACAGACAGATAACTGATACTGCATAGGTTTGTTGTGCTTAAAGTAAATAAAGAATAAAAAAGCCACTTTATTGCTGTCTTTATTTAAAGGGACTTTAATATTATTTTAAATGGATTAATTTCATCACAGTATCTTTGAGATGAAGACTCAAGTGAGCAAGGAAAAATCAATATGTATTTCTTTATTGCACACTGCTATGGTTCTTACAGAGTCAGTATTAGCCTTCTTAACAAACTCACTATGCTGTTATTCCTCTCTGGTTCAATGTCATTGACAATATGTTTTAGACTTTCACCATAATTTTCTGTCACTCCATGTCTCAAAAACTATGTTAAACACAGAGGTTTTCTAAAAATGGTAGACCAGAACCTACATAGTGCTTTCTCTGAGCTCAAAATACATCTGTGACTTTTTGGTTGCATAATTTTAACAATATTTTCTTTTCTTGCTCAGTAGATTCTGGACATTCATGTTATCCCAGGGTTCTTCTAGCTCACCCTAGTCATGTGTCCATTACCTTTCAAATGGATTAAGGTCTGGTTTGCACTTTATTCCTAATCTTGCTCACTCATGCTGTATAAACAAAGCATAATTTTCAAGCACATATATGAGGTTTGTCTTAGAGTGCCCTAAACTACCTCAAAGATTTTGTACCCAAAGCCGTTATAAATATCTAAAGGTCTAAAAAGGCCTAAAATTTAGGGAAAGGTCAATTAAACTGTGCCAATACACATCTCGCCAGGAATCACATCCAATTTTTTAGGGATTTCAGCTGGTTAGTGTTAAATAAATCAATCACTTGGGCTTCTTTCTGGAAGTTTCTAAACTGTGTGGTGTGAACAAAGTAGAATTTATGTGTTGATGTGGATGCATAAGAGAAAGCTAGGAAGTGTGAAGGACTGTAGGCCATTTTCTCATTAAAGACATGACATATGGCATAGTTATTGTCATGGACATGCAATTTTTATTCAGTATTACTTCTTTAGTTATTCATTGCTCAGCTTACCATCCAGTGAATTACCATCTATATGCAGAAGACACCTGTGAAGCTAATTTTTGGGACCTACACAGGAAACCTTGTGAATTCCCTTGCACATGCAAGTGAGACTGCAGCACTGAAGGTAAGAAAACAGAAGTTTAAAGGACACTGAAATATTTAACTTTCAAACAAAATTTGAAATCATAGTTTGTAGGTATTGCAGCCTTTCAGATGCACAGTTGTAGAACAGCTGAATTATTACAGGATACCTCTGGATGACTGATTTAAAACCCCTCTTGAGACTGAACTAAAATTGACCGTGATATATAGTTGTTTGGGCTTGAGATAGGTAGGTGATTTGGAATATGGTACTGTTCATAAAATTGCCATCTAGGTCTGAGCTGTGTGCCACTTTGATAGTTTAATTATAAATCTATCACTTAAATCTTTCTGAAAGATGGGTTGTTGTTCAAGCAAATTTTGATTTAATCGAGCAATACAAGATGAGGTTCTACGGTTTATAAAGGAGAACAGGCTGGACTGTTACCATGTGCCAAAGATGCTTTATTTTTCCCAAATTGGAAATGTGGAATGCTATCCAGCTTAACAAAAATAAATTTGCTATATATCAAACTGCTTTCTAAAGTGCAGATTAAACAGCTTTTGTATGATTTTTAAAATCTACATTTCCTTGGAGTCATTTTAATTTTCCTGTGTCTCATAGGACTACAAATTAGGATAGTTCTACACCTAGTGATCTGGCATAATTTCAGCAAAAATTCTTGTGATTTCATTTTGATAATATCACTTATTTAGAGCCAGGTTTTTTTACTTTTGCAAAACTAGGACTCAGACTTTCTATAAAACTTTCAAAGGATCTGAACTTCTGAAGGATTTATTAAATCATTTGTAGCTCATACTAGCCTTTAAGGAAATCATTATTTCCTATGTTAATGAAGCTAAATTAGAACTTTGAACTGGTACTAATTAATATAGAAAAGACAATGCATGATGACCTGGATTTAGTTAAAGTCTGGTGGGCTTGGGAGTACTGCATCATAAGAACTAGGTTACTGAAGAGGACATGCTTGGTTGATGCATGGTGTTCAGTAAATGTGACCAGTACCTCAAAAGCTGTGAATCTGGTCAAGGTCACTCAAGCCAAACAAGCACTAGGGAAGTATTTCGTGCAATAAGAATATGTTTGTAGCGTTACATATATTGCTTCATATATCATGTTACATATTTATCTGTATATGTATATAATTATATACATTTATATAAACATGCTTTGAATTTTCATGTCAATTACTTTTGTGAAGCCACACTTCCACAAAGCAATCTGTTAAGGGCCTACTAATAGACAGCTCTGCTGCTTTCTGTTAGACTGCTGACAGCTCTGCTGTGTAATCTTCTGTGTGCCACACATATTGTCATGTGCTTGGGAAGTGGTGTAATTGCCAGAATTCTGTTGACTGAGAACTTTGATCCCAGCTTTTCATTAAAGCCACCCAATTTTCCCAGGTGCTTTCAAGGCTACAGCTTCAAATCTTCTGGCATTCTTTTCATTTACTGAGTTTAACGGGCAAGGAGTTATCTGGAAATTTCACTGGGTCTTATACCCACCCCAGAGGAACTGAGACAAGTCCTAAGAATCTCTGAAGTGCCTGTGAGCCAATACCATATTTTCAGTAACAATCAATAGAAATTTTCTAGGACAGATCTTCACAAAATAAAGTCAGTGAAATTTTTCCCACGATCCTTTCCTAATTTCTAGCAGTATCTGGGTCAGACTTTTGGACCAGGACTAGCATTAATTTTACTTGGGAGGCTGTTAACTCCAGCCAGCCTTTTTGTTTTTTGGGGGGGAGGGTGGGGGATTAACTCCAGCCAGTAACTAAACCCCACACAGCTGGTCTCTCTCCCACACACACATACAGACACATGCACACACACATAAACAGAGTCCTGGTGAAATGGGGACAAGAATAATAAAGTAATTGAATTGTTAAGGTGGGAAAAGACCTGTAAGATCATTGAGTTCAACCACCAATTTGGTGACCACCACCATGTTCACCATTAAACCACATCTCCCCACTTTTTTTTTAACAATCCCTGAGATAATGACTCCACCTCTGGAGTCAGAAGATTTACGGGTTGAGATAAAAGGTTTAAAAGGTAAAGCAGAAGCTGTGCAAGGAAGCAAAGCAAAATGAGGGATTCATANTCTATCCTAGCCAAAACCAGTACAGAAAGAATATAGACCATCTAATATTAGGGGTTAATATTTATTATTATGAGTTCAATAGCAAAATGAACCATAAATTTCAGCTTAGGAAAGCAAACTCTCCCAGGACAAATATTGTTTCTGTTAAAGCCCCTTCATGTGACCCCTTATTGTGTGCTGTTCTTGTAATGCCTTAAAGCTAGTAGAAAGGATAAAAGTGTCCACTGTGTCTGTTTCATCTACGATGAAAAGCAGCAGCAAAAGCTAAGTAACAAAGGATTAATTTGCCATGCTTTCTGTGGCTCTATGCAGTATTCTCTATACACATAACCTTTCTGTATGGTGATACCTTGGAAGAGAATTATATTTTTTATAAAAATAAAAACCTACTTCAGGATTTTAAAGAAATGCTGTTAGTATGTTGTATGTATTGAAAACACTTTACAAATATCTATTTTTAGTACTTTAAAATG
>VZTN01035850.1:910-63808 GCA_013400515.1 Erpornis zantholeuca | reverse complement strand
TATCGAATAAGAGCATTGATGTTGGGTTTGAGTGGGTTTTTTTTTTGCAAATTCTTCAGAAATTCATACTGACTGTGGTCCAAGCTCCACATCTTGCAAAGAACTAGACCTTAGGCTGAGGTTTTGGCACTGTTATTAGGTTAAAATAAAATCAGTCACTGAATGTTTTCCTTCATCTTTGGTCACTCTTGGTGTCTTCCCTTGCTACCTACTGTAGTGATACTTGCTTTAGATAATGGCTGTTATAGAAAAGGGTAGTAATAGTCTTAAATCTCTCCCTCCACAGAATATAAATAGAGGGAGAGACAGAGGGAGGGGAAACCAACTTTGGCTGGTTTTGCTGCACACCTGACTCTCCTATTGCTGTGTGTTAGTAAATGTGCAGGCAGAGTGCTGCTGCTGCACTGCACAGGTAGGAGTACAGCACTCCCCTATGCAAACAGGAGCGATGAAGTGATTTGGAAACAACACGAACTCAAAGACAAAGGAAACAGAAGATGCTTCAGAGATGGAACAGAGTGATTTTGGGAATAGACTGTAACCAAGGATTGCTTTTATTATTTTTTCATTGAAGGTGATTTTGCAACTCCTCGAGCTGTTCTGACAGGACACGACTATGAGATCACCTGTGCTGCCATTTGTGCTGAGCTTGGCCTGGTAATAAGTGGTTCAAAAGGTAAGGTAGCTCTTGTCATTTCTTTCTCTTTGTAAGGCTATCATTCTAATGCCAAAAGGAATATAGTCTCAGGTGGCAGAATTTATGAACTTTATGGTGGTGTTATTTCTAACCTTTTGTTTTAGTTGCTATGGAATTTGAAACCTCTTTTTAAGCATGTTAAAACTGAGGATTATTCAGACATTTATAAGAAGAGGCAACCACATCAGTTTCCTTCCTGATTGCTGTTTCTGTTTGTTTATCCAGTGTGTAATTGCAAATAGCATAGTTAGATACAGCCTTTGAGGGCCAGGATGGTAAAGAGTGGCTGTTATGGATAACTTCTCAAAAAAGGGAAGCAAAAATTAGTTTTGAGAGAAAGAGAATATGCTGGATTGTTTGTTTGATGAAGGGTGTGTATAAACAACTGGTAATTCTGTTCAGGCTCTTTGAGCTTGTCTGCAAAGCCTCTAATATGCCCCATTTGTGTTCTCAAAGACCTGCTTTTGGCAGGCAAATTATAGAATGATGTTGATTCTATGCATATTCTTTATAAGTTTCTTATTTGCTTAATTGTCCACGAATTTTTAAACTGTACATTTCTTGGAATTAGCATCTTTCTGCCTTAGTGTTTCAAAAGTAGCTACCTAGAGACACTTCCTCAGAGTTGGGTGTACTTGTGATCTGTACTCTGTGCATTCTGTTTTATGCATGTGAACTCATGTGGCTTATGTAAAAAACCAGTATTTTTCAAAATATGTTTAAAAAGCAAGTATTTACTGGGTCACGTATGGCTTAAAATCTTTATGTAAGAACAGACACTTTTAGAATACCTACATATGTAAATTCATTACTCTTAGCTCCGTCTGTCTTTGCATTTTGAAAATCTCTTTTTAAGGTTCATTACGTTTAATTACTCAATATTAACTAATCTCAAAATTAACTCTCAAAATTAACTACTTCCAGCTTTGAAAGAAAATCCACAAAAGGCAGTCTGTTAGGTCTCTAACTGGTTGTAGTTAGGTGCTCTAAAATACCTTAATGCAAAGCTTTTAAGGGACAAGATGTTCATCTGACTCTCTGGAACCCTTAAAGTCATAAGCAATCCATCTAAACATAGTAAAAACCATTATAATGTATTATAATAATGATTATTTAAGTAGAAGTCATGACTTATTATTTGATAAATGATGTCTTTAATTGAGCATATAAATCAATAACCTGAGATCCTGTTCTGTCTCACTAGAAGGACCATGTCTCATACATTCTATGAATGGAGATCTACTGAGGACATTAGAAGGTCCTGAAAGATTACGAGGTCCCGAATGCTGCCTGAGACCAAAACTTATTCAAGCTTCCAGAGAAGGCCACTGTGTCATATATTATGAAAATGGCCTCTTCTGTGTGTTCAGTGTGAATGGCAGACTGCAAGCCACCATGGAAACGGATGACAAGATAAGGGTGAGTGTCCTCAAGTGTGTGCTATCAGTTCCATGGGGAAAACCTGTCAGTGTTGGAGCTGTGTGGAGACTCTTTCTATAGCCAGACCATAACTATGTGGTACTAGACCCTAACATAGCAGCATTCTGAAAAAATTTAAGGGGACCATGTACTCTTACTAACATTAGGAGGGCTCTTTTACAGTTTTAACTGTAAAATAATTCTGTTCATAAAAGAATACTGTGTAGGCATTCCCTTGACCCAGAGAATACAAACATTACTAATTGCTGACCAGGAGAGGCTGAACTGCATCTTTACTTTTGAGTCTGAAGGCAGGAGGTGAGTGGATGTGCTGCTCTGCAGTTACCTTTCCCTTTCTTTTGGCATCTCTGACTGCATTCCTGCATCTTGGTTCAGATGGCATGTGTTGTGCTGAGCTCCAGGAAGTTTATAGGCACATGCCTATATTTCAACTCTTTCAGCCTTTTGGCATTTGCTAAGCAGGCAGCAAAGTTCCACATCTTTAGCTGCAAGAGACATGGAGCAAGTCCAGAACAATGGAGGAGGCATTTTAAGCTTATGGCTTTATGAAAATTATTTTATAATACAAAATGAAGGCCTCTTGACAGTTCCTTTGTGATAGTACCTATGAAGCAGAACAGAAGCTGCCAGCAGTATTGCAGTGCCACACCTCCAAGCTGACATTTGTAATCTGATGGAAGATCCCAGGAACTCAACTGACCTGAAAACTCTCAAAAGTTTTTCCTTTATTTGGATTACATGTGTCAGGAAGAAAATCCCCCTCTGCCATCGTTCTATTTACAGTATTGGCATTCTTTCAGCTCTTGTGCAAAGTAGTGACCACTTCTTTGCACGCTAAAGATGGAAGAATGTGTCAATGTATTTTAAAGGATTTTGATCTTCGTTATTTACACTTTTTAATTTGTGTGGAACTGTGACTGCTTCATTAGAATTGAAGTTTCTGGTCCAGTTCAGGATATTCCACTTAAAACCTTCTAAAACTCTTATCATGTATAATGCTCTGCTAATCCAGTATCCATATGTCATCCATTCAAAATGTCAGCTATGCTGGTGGTGGAATATGCAGAAATAACTCTCTGTGTAGGTCTCTTTTCCATAGTGAGAGTGCAGTCTGCAGGAGGTAGGGGACATTTGATCTCTGTGTTCTGTGGCAGCCACAAGTGCAGGTTTGAGGCTGGGGAAGTGAAGCAGGAATGTGTATATTTCTGTCCCCAGACATTTTTCCAAATTAATGTAGATTTTTGCATCAATTCCCTGAAATTGAACCTTTGGCTGTCCTTATACAAATAGTTCTGAGATTTTCAGCCTCCCCTTTATCCCAGAGTTCTTTCCATAAAGCAGGACCATATCACAGTGCTTTCTCTTTTTATATTAATAATGTTGATAATCTGTCACTTTCAGTTGTGATTATGTTGTCAGCTAGGCCAGCAAATCTGTAAAATATCTAGAAATCCCTTGCTGGCTAAAACAATTTCTGTAGTGTTTCAGTCAGTACCCACAGCTTTAGGAATGTTGCTGGAGGCAATGGAAGTTCTGCTCTCTGTGGGCCAGAATTATGTTTGTAGAGGGGTTTGGGGTTTATTTTGTTTTGTTTTGTTTTGTTTCTCTCCCAGTGGTCCCAGTTGAGCTTTACACTTAAACAACCTACAGCGTGTCTGCCAGTGCTTCTGCACTACATCATCTCTGAAGGAGAGTGGCAACTGCATGATTAAAGTGGGGCGTTTAAAATGAATAGCACCTACCCATGGGCTGTGCTGACAAACTCTCCTCTTTGGCTTTTGCTTGGGGAGGATAGAAAAAGGAAGGAAAATGGTCATAAGTGTGGAATCTGTAATGTAACAGTTTCGGTTTTCCTGTGTCATTAAAGGGCTGGTGTTTCAGGATGTTCTTGGCAAAACCAGCAGTTTGTAATGTTTGTGATCAACATTCTGATTTTCTTTCTTGTATTCTTGTGCTAGAAAACTGCCAGAAAAAATTCAGACACTCTGGGGAAATTCAGGGTCTAATCAATGCCCTCCACCTGTTTTTGTTTTAAATACTGTATTGCTCAGTGGAACTTAGGCATATCGCAGCACATCTGCCATGTAGTGTTTAGATATCTTAATGAATAACTTTAAATAGTCTGCTTGTTCTGAGAGGTAAAGTTATTTTACCCTAAACTAGGACTGTATGCTGTTTCACCCAGAGGAACCAATTTATTTTCCTTTCCTGAGTCTGTTTTGAAATGTGGAAGTGCCCACAAGACTCCTGCTGCTGTAAGCCAGGGCTGTCAGAGTATCAGCTGTGCCTTTTTACAAAGCACTGCCTTTCAAAAACCTGAAATGTTAAAAAGGATTTGTGCAAACTTTTGAGACTTTCCAAGGAAATAGAAGTCAGAAATGCAGCTTTTAGAACATTGTGGAAATCGTGCGCTTTGGGGATTATTTGAGAGTCTGAAGCTCATGTTGTGAGAAAGATTAGTTGCAGAGTTGTTTCAGTTTCATACCTAGCAGAATTGCAGATAAACTACACTGGGGAAAAGCAGAACAGTAAAATTGATTCATGTTGTCCTCTATACCAGCTGGAGTACTTGGGAGTAAAAGCATCCTTTCCTTTGTTAAATCTTGAAGGGCATATCATGAAACTGAAATGTTGACAGGGTCACCTTTTTCTTCCATTCATTCCTTCATCCCTTTGTATGTATGTATATATAGGCAAGTGGCTGAGAAATTTATTTATAAACAATAAAAATTAAATAAATCAACATCTTGTCTTCATGACAAGCCAATGACTTAGTAAAATTGCATAGGTATTAGTAAGGGTTCAAAGCCTGTACTTTATTTAATCAAAAGATCACAAAACCTACTGCATGTTGCAGGTAGTGGAAGAGTTAAAGATTAATGGCTTTAATTTGCCTTTTAATATAGCATTTCTTCAGTAAAAGCCTCAAGTATAAAATTCAAGTGAACCATGACCATAAGGTTAATGGATTTTCATCAGCTGAATTTTATAAGTGTAGCAAATAATTATTTGTCACGGTCTTCATTGCAATTTGGAAATACCCTTAGGAGGCTGCTATTGCTCTGGAGAAGAAAACCACCCCATATTGATTTTTGCGTCTAATGAATAATCTCTTTAATACTTGTGTGGTTAGTTAGATCTCATGATCATCCACTCAGTGCATGCTAGTTCTAGATAATTTTCAGTCTTGTCAGTTTGCTTTCTGCCCCTTTCTTACTCTACTCTTCTAAGACAGCCTCTAAATTAGAGTTTTCAAGCTCCTAGTGTCTGTGCTTTCAAGGTGCTTAGCACATTTCTGATAGCAACAATCACAGAAGCAATTAATGGTTGGAACATTTCTTTTTTGGGGGGAGAGGGAGAAGCTTCAACTCACAATACTAAATTCTAATCTTGGTTAGTATTCCATTTTCCATACTTAGATGTTGCTGGAAAAACTCCATATGTGTCTAATTTTACATGTATGTCTTACCATAATTCAAAACATGGCTGGAATAGGTTTATCATCTTTTTTTTTTTGCTCAGTGTTACATTTTGTTTACAGTATATGTTTGTTTTTCAATTACACTCCTTTTAAGGTTATTGTATGAAATAAAATTCCGGCAATGTGATCCATTCTGACTCCTTGGGAGCTGTTGCAGTAAACACTCAAAATTTATAACTTAATATAGGAGCTCTATCTTAATCTAAGTGTCGCACATCGTATAATTCTTACAGGATGTATTTGGCATCACAGTAATAGAGTGCAACAATACAAAAAATACAGATGTGCAATATGTCTGACTTCACTTACTGCTGCTCACAAAGCAGTATCTTACACACACTGTATATTTTGGTTTCTAGGCTTGTCAGCAGTCTGTATAAACACTTCAGTGTTGCATGAATGTTTTGTCTTTGTGTTTTAGTTTCTGTGATTTTTTTTTGTGGTGCGTGCACTATAAATTCTCTATGTTAAAAAAAGCCCCAAACTTCCTTTTCCTGAGGTATGTAAAAAGTTTTGCATATTTGCAAACCTGTATAAGCAGGGACTGCAAGTGCCAAACTAACTACAGACTTCAGCAGAGAGAGAGAGGTTTGCAAAATCCCATCTTCAGTTCTTTCTGCTGTTTCCTAAATTTAAATCTTTGAGCTGGAATTTTGCTTGTAGACTCTCATCCTGAGGCAATTTCCTTGCCTTCCAGTGGCACTGTTTTAGTCAAAGAGAATGAGTCTGTCTGTAGAACGTGTGTGTTTGGAATTTAAAAGCCACTGCTCTGAACATCCTCCATTCTTACATCATTCTATTGAGAAGTTGGGCCAGCTCAAATTTATCACAAATTATTCCTGATGTGAAGGGTGTGTATTTCATTTGAAAGGCTGCCCAAATTTAGCTGATTCACAAACCTAAAGTTAAATACACTTGTAGATAATGCCTAGCATCCATAATCTGTACTGAACATCTGTAAGCCATGGATGCAGTTTTTCCCTGCAGCCAATCATCCCTCACAAAGAGGTGCACAGAAGAGCTATGGCAAGAAATGTGATGGTGTGACCCTGGACAAGGAAAAGGAAGAACTGATCTTTCAGTTCAGGAGGCAGAGGAGGAAGAAGAGCAGAACCAAGGACAGGCTGCTCCTGTGCTGAGTATTGTGGACAAATCTAAAAGTACAGAGTAGAGAGGGAAAAACAGAAGTCAAGCTGGGGAACCAAAGTCAGAAAGAGAGCAAAAAGGCACCTGGAAACAGAAAGAGAGCGTAGGAAAAGGTTTGGGCTTACTGGAATTATTAATCGTGGTCCAATATGTAGTTTCAAGGTTCGTGCTGATATCATTCCACATGACAAAATCCATTCAACTTTTTGGTTTTGTTTCTTTGTAGAACACTGCAAATCTTTCAGTTTTCCTGGAAGGTTGGAGGATGAGACTGTAAAATCAGGGCCTGGTATTCTCTACTGCTTACATTTCTTTTCTGCATTGCAGCAGGGCAGGATCCTCCTTTCAGAAGAAGTTTTTATTTGCCTTGGGGTTCCTGTAGTAGTAATTACTGAGACCCACATGGAAAAGATATTATTGCTGTGAGAAAAGTCAGTCATGATGTCTTCCACGGATTGGTGTTGGGAATTAGCTTCATTCATTGCTTTTTGAGGTGGGGAATGCTGAAGGTTTACAGAGTGATGAAGGTGATGGCTGAGGTAAATGGAGAACTCTTACTCAGGAAAGCCCACAATGTGAGACCTATGGAGTACTTGCTGAAACTGATAGGATCACCTCAAAACAAGTAATAAACTCCCTCAGAAGGCATCATCAACAGGCTGAAAAACACATTAAGAAAATTCATGGGCAGCATTTCCATGAATAGATACTAAAAGGAACAGACTTTCTGATCTTCCTAATCCAGTGATTTTGGGTGCTGTGGTGCACCGGGGGAAGGGGCTGTGTGCTGACCAGCCTGGCAGCATCTCCTGCTGCCACTGGCAGGGATACACCACTGGGCTGGGTAGATCATGGTCTCTCACCCCATAAATCAGCACTGACTCTAATAAAATTTCAAGTTCAGTTCCCTTAAGCCCAATTGTGGCATGTTTAAACTGGGAAAACCCCTCTTTTAAGAAAGATTTTTCATGCTTCCAGTCATTTTAATATCTGATAGTATCATCTGGTATAGTCATTAGGTAAAGAAAGAAAATTATTCTTCTGTATTCAGTATGTATCTTGATTTTTTCCCAATAGCACACAAGAAATATCAAAATAGATTGAAGATTCCTGTTTGAAGAAGTCTTAACTCTGAAAACCAGTGATATCCCATCTTTCTCCATGATCTTGTTCCCAGATAAAGATTTCAGATACAGATTTGCCATCACTCTCTATAATACATACAAAGTCAGGGTATATGCCATTGAATTTTTCACAGGCAGTTTCAGGATGGATGAAGGAAGGAAACACAGTCTCTGTTAAGAGAGGTGGATCATTATTTTATTAATCCAGAGGAGGAACCTAAAAGTGCTGGTCTAAATTAATTTTAGTCATTTGTATAACAGTTTGGTTCCTGTCAACATTCAGCTTCTGCTAGGCTGGTATTAAAGACCCTTGGGGGAATGTCAGGTGCTGTGTTTTAATGCCAGTAGGGCTGCATCTTGTAAATCTTGCTAATTAGAAGAGTAAATTCCTTTAGCTGACCTCGTATTGGATCTTTGGAACACAGAATAAATCACAGGTGAAACTGAACAAGTGACATCTAACGTATTGGAGGTTTGTGCATAACCGCATTAATTCCCTTGATTGGTAAAATAATGTAACAACAGCGTTGCTTTCCAAAAGCTTGTGTTGATATCAAACTCTCCCTGGGCATTCAGCTGTCAATATGAAACCTTTTGTTGAAAGGAAAAGTGGGGAAGTAAGGAGCAGGTAAGTAAGGTACATTGATCTGACAGGTCTCCCTGTGATTTGCCCCTAGGCCATTCAGCTGAGTCGGGATGGACAGTATCTGCTCACAGGTGGAGACAACGGAGTTGTCATGGTCTGGCAGGTGTGGGACCTCAAGCAGCTCTTTGCTTACCCAGGCTGTGATGCTGGAATCCGATCCATGGCCCTGTCCTATGACCAAAGGTGAGAGCAAAGTCTGGTCTGGATAAGAGTTTTGGGGAATATATGTTTTACAATTAAATTGCATTTTTGTTGTTCTTCTGATTGTGATTTTCTTTGGATCACAGATCCTGGGGATTATCTTGAGAACTCTGTTCTTACATAAGTTGGTTTTTGTTTTTTTTTTTTAACATGTATTTAGGGCAGATAATATTTTTCAGGATTTCAGCTCTTTAGGGAATGAAGAGAGTTCCCAGAAATCTTATTTTGGCAAACTTTCAAGATAGGCTGAGCTATTGGTCTGTGCCAATGTACAGTGTGGGTCACATGGAGGTGGAAGGTTACATGTGTGCTTTCATCTCTCTTCTTTCTCTTACAAGACGAATCACATTCCTAATTCCAGACCTTCATGTTAAAAATAGAACAGTTGGAATAGTTGCACAGGATTGCCTCCTCACATCCATATATTTGCTAAAGCAAAGAGGCATTCTCAGTTCTAGAAAAGTTATTTTATCCACATACAGCATGACCCTTTTTGAAGACTTCTCCTACTGAAGATGACCAGTTAAAATCTTGACTGTGGTTTCACATCACACTTCCCAATGCAACTGTACTTGAAAATGCTTCCATGCTTTTATCACAAAAATATTGTTTGTTTATTAGATGGATGTTTCCCATTTTATCTGTATACCTTTAGCTTTCAGGGTAGGATTTTATTTGCTGTGGTGTATTTACTAAGTGGTGTTATCCTGTGTACCTGTCAAGCAGATTTGTCTCCTAAATCCCTTAGGGATGTCTGCATTGTGCAGTAAAGCATGTTGCTGAGGCTCTTAACCTTCCACTTGCTGAAGAGCATACTGAATGTTTTAAAAGTTTTATCTATGTTTCTAAAGCTTGCACAAAATTAACTATAAAAAATCCAAACCAGTAGAACCTGTGGACTTCAATGAAACACTGAACAGCTTAATTTGAGATTATTGGCATTTTGGATGAAGCACTTTTCCATTAAAAAAGCCCTTGCTATTAAATAGATTTCAAAACCTGGAGTTAGAGCTGTTGAATTTTAGACCTTGGAAATTTTTTGCATTTAGACAATCTTTAAACTGTAATTAACAACATGTTAATGAATTGAAATTTATGGACATGCCAAAATTTATCCATGGGCTCAAGTTAAGAACCTTTGGCCTTGAAGACAAGGAAAAGATCTACTCAGAGTATTTGACTGAGTAATTACTGTTTAACTACAGGTAATTACTCAGAGTTATTTATTTGGTATGCATGAATGTTATGTGTTTGAGAGTGTGGAAAAAGATATTTGAACCTAATAAGCAACCAAAACAACCCAGTAAACAATCTAAAAAACAACCAAACTGGCGCTCTTGACATAATACAGTGTGATTCTATCAAAATGCAATGTTTTGATGATCCCATACTTAGTATTTGTTTTGAAGAAAATATCCAGCTCTTTACTCTCATTTTTTTAATTCTAAGGCGTTTTTTTCCCCAAAATGCCAGAATCTTATACATCTTTATAATTCTGATTTTTGTGATAATTCAATGAGACCATAGAGAAATGATATAGAAACTCTTGTGATTGTGTGCAGTGTCAGGGTCATGGCTGTTCAAACATGTCTAAATGATCTCAAGTAGCAGGCCAAGGGTAAGGAATTTAGATTGAGTGTCTCAGTGGGAAAGCCTGGGGATCCAGGAGCTTTCAAAACAATCAAAGCCCTCAGTTTTAGTATTTCTGATGCCTTAGGTTTTAACTTTTACATTTTTTAAATCCTGTACTGCTAGTATAACTCTGAAGTTTCCTGTAGCTTGTTAAGTGCTGTTCTCTCATGCTAAGACACACATAACAAAGCCTCTCCAGGTTGCTCTCCAAGGACACCCAGACTGTCCTAGGCCCACAAGTGTAGACCTTCATCTTAGAGAAGGGGGCAGGTCAAGCTTGGGGAAATTACATCATTAGCTAAAGTTTTAATTGGCAAATTTATGCTGATATAAAAGTGTGAAGAACTCATGACCAGTCATCCATGTTGGGATCCACTGAGCATGAGCCTCTGGACCCCCAGGGTGTACCTTTGAAGGCCTTTCAAATAAATACCTACCTTTATTCCTTTATTCCTGTCTAGTCTCTGGTTTTAGGCAGCCATTTAAGGCATCATTTCCAACTGAAGGCCTGTGCACACACCTAATTCCTTCATGTAGATGTGCTTAATTGAAGGAGTTGAAACTGCAATGAGCACTTCTCCTGGCCTGCCTTCACTTTGCTGCTACACCAGGGCTTCATCCTGTTCCAATACCCCCCAAAAACCAGCCAAGAAATAATCCTGAGGACAGGAATGCTGCTGAACAGCTCTGTTGTCCAACTCTCAGCTGTAGCTTCAGGCTGACCCCACAAACTGCTGCCCAGTGTTTTGCATGTTTTCTGATGGGTAAATCTGCTTCCCTCAGGTGTATAATGACTGGAATGGCGTCCGGGAGCATCGTGGTTTTCTACAATGATTTCAATCGCTGGCACCACGAGTACCAAACCAGGTACTGACCTTCCCAGAGGCCAGGACGAGCACTGACAGGAGCAGCTGTGGCCAGGAGGGAGCTGCACACAGCACTGCCTCCCTCGGGGTCGAGCAGCCACACAGCTCCTTATAAATAGTTCTATTACATCTGAATGTAACTTAAATTTGCTGGAAGAAGCAACCTATTTTTTAAAGTTAATTGCTATTTTTGTAGACCTCGCTTGACTTTTTTGGGGGAAGGGCAAAGAAGCAGAAAACCAGCTGCTGGGTTCTGTAGTTAAAAAAAAATCTATATTTTTAGTCACAATGAGAAGTCTATTTTGATCCCTGTATGTAAACAAAACCTAAAGTAAAGAGGGTTAAAACTCACATTCTAGATATATTATGAAGAAACAGATTTTCCATCTGAAGCTTTATCTTTAACCTTGAGGAATATATGATTTTAACATAATGGGAATTAATTATGGTATTGGGGGAATTTTAATCTGTGCTATCCGTACCACACTTTGTCTCATGCTTTTCCAAATGATTGTACTACATCAGCACTGAAGTTTCTGGGAATCAAGGGGTAATATTTAAATTATGGTTAATGTAATTTTAAACTTTGCAAATCATTTCCATCAATGTTACTCTTCAAGCATGTTTCTAGGCCTAGGCAGTTAGTTCTTTTTTAGTTGTATGTTTCGTGCAGTTACGAGAGAAATCGGGAACGGAGTTTGTGTTACATCAAGTGTGAATCCTTTTTATTTTCTACCTAGCATCTCCTTCAAAGCACACCAAAATGTGGATTGTTCCTCTAAATAAGAAAGGCTAATTTTGAAGGCTTCAGAGCAGAGGCCCGCAGAGGCAGGTGTTTTTAGCAGGGGCAAGTCCAAAGCACATTTCTGCTGGTTGACTGTGAAAGCAGGGAGGCAGCAGGTGCTTGCTGGTGCACAGCCCCCATCCAGCAGCAGAAGCACAAGATTTGCAGGCCACTTTTTCTTTCTTTTTCATCAGAACATGCCCCTGCAATACTGTAGCACATGCCATCTTCCTTTTCTGCCTATAGCAACAATGTCTTTCGTATTTTGCTACCACCAAATCCAGTCAGATCCTGCCCAGTCATATTAAATTACCTCTTTCTTTTAGGAAGTGAAAAATAATTTATATTAAGGAACAATAAGTTATTTTGGTGTTGCACAAATCTACTTTTCTACAAGATTGCTGTGCAGAACTCTGTGAAAATATTTGTGAAAAGAACTGTTATTGTTTTGTAAGTCTGTATTGCATAAAAATCTTCTTTGTATGTTGTGATCTCTGAGTTGAAATTTACATTCCATATCTGTATTGATACATACATTTCTCTAGCTGCCTACTAGAGCAGTTCCTGTTTTTTCTAAGCATTTAACTACTCTCTCTTTCAGTAAAGATTTGGAATGAGAAAATTCAGTTTGAGTGAAGAAATGAAATAAAATTACATTTGTAATTGAGACCTTCAGTGGAGTGCTGGGTTCTTGTGATTCAGGGTGTATTCCCAACAGAGGACAGAGGTGCCATGGCTGATTTCATGTACTTTTGGTGTGTATGAAGTGGTGACCTCTGCTTTCTGCATTTTCATACAGAGGTGGTTGTGGTGTCTCAGTAGTTACATTTTCATGCTTTGTGTAGCACAAGGGTGATGGGATTAAGCAAAGACTGTAGTGGGTCATGTCTGTGGTAAGTGCCTGGTGTACTGAGCTAAGTGTACTGCACCTTTGTTATGCAGAACTTGTACTTCACACTTCCTTAAGTTCAACAGCATTCACAGCCTGGTATCAGCAGGGTTTGAGGGCAAATTGGAATGATCTTCAACTGCGAGTTGTGTTTGTCTCAAACCAGCGTGGGTTTCCTAGGCTGGGTGGAGGGGAAAAAACCAACCAGCCAACCAAAGGTGTGTTTTGCCAAATGGAAATCCTGAAAGTCTTCTCTTTACGAGGAAACACTTAATTGATGATAGAAATATTAGTTCCTGATCTTGGAGCCAAAATGTTTCCCAGGGAGTTGATTTGTTAGATTGCTTGTTTTAGAAAGGGCTCTGTTGGATCAGGAGGTGCTTTCCCAAACTGGAAGCACAGCTGTACCTGTGTGTGCTGTCCTGCATTGCATTGGGCCAGTGTGGTGCACCAAGACTTCCTTGGGAAGCAGCAGCTGCTGCAGTGTGGTGTCCTGCCATTGGAGTGCTGCAGCCATTCGTGAGAAAGGACATCTTCACCTTCTCCTCCGTGAGCAGGCCTGCGAAGACACCCCTGTTCTGGACTGCTCTGGTGAGTAGGACATCCCTCCTTCCACAGGTAAACCCAAATATCTTGGACACCATCCTGGGGGCTCAGGCATGCACTTGGGATCTCAGCTTTGGCTGCAGTAGTCCCCCTCATGCTGTTTGTGATGAGATGGGTTAAATTTCCAACTACTCAGGGCAGCACCTGTGTCATGTGGATCACCTGAAACCTGTTTAATCAGCAGGTGCCAGGCATTAACCTGCAGGTGGGCCTCATTTGGCTGCTAATGGCAGAATATTCCAGAAGAGAGGCACAGACCCCTCTCCTCAAATGCCTTATGCAGAGGGAGCATTTGTGAGGAGCATTTCTTTATGTGACAGTCTGGCCTTCCTTCTGTCCTGGTAAGTTCAAACAGAGCTGCTGCCAGCTCTGGTTATGCATATATGTGGTTATGTGCTCTGCAGCAGTGCTGCTTGGCTGGGTTGTGCAGAAGTACTTGGCAAATGTAGGTTGAAACCCCTTCTATTTTGTGCAAGTTGCTGTAGGATCTGGCAAGAGAAGGTGTGGTGGTCAGAGTGGGGGTTTCTCTGAAGGGAGTTTGTGTTGTGGTGCCACTGCAGCCAGAGGTAAATGAATGCTGTGAGACTTGAGAATATTTCTGCAGTTCTTGGCTTGTGTTCTGCTGTTTTTTATCATAAGTCTCTACACCTGAAGGCAAGCTGTGTGTGTATCTGTTTCTGGCCCTGACATTCTCTTGCTAGTCCTCCACCTATCTGCAGCACTTTGTTCCTGATAAACATCCCAAGGAGCTGATCTCATACCAAGGGAATGGGAAGTGAATTTTATTGTGGCTTCAGTCAGGACATGATTGCTGTTATATGTATTGAATAAGAATGGCCTAGATGAGGTGACTGTCTAGACTGTAGTTTTTTTAATTTTTGTACTAAATTTCATATTCATATAAATTTCAGTGTGCTTGTGGCATGGCATATATTTTTTCTCTTTCAGAAGTAGTTTGAAGGGAATAACAGATCACTATATAGTTCTTGAGAAACTGGTTTTATCCTCATTAAGTAGAACCAGAGATGGGCCATTCTGAGAGTGCTCCTCTAAACCAGTGAGGCCTCTCCCATACAGGGTTAGGATGAAACACTTGAAATGAGTCCCTTATGTGGATTTACCAGGTCATACAACATTACATGAAATCTAAAACAGTTTACTTTTATGCAGAATCAACCTAAGATCTTCAGTAAATAATTACAGTTAATGATGCAGTAATTTAAAGCTGTTCTTTAAAAGCTCTGGACAGAAAAAAAATATAGGAAATGGTTTCAGATTTTGCTTAGATGTACTGAAATTCAACTATGTTTAACCTAAAGGTCTTCAATTCATATACAACCAGTGTCATGAGGTGAAGATGTGTTAAAACATACAAAGTTTGAAAGAGTAAATTCTCACTTGTGGCTGTAAATAGTTTACTTTTAGTTGAGGCATATTATCAAGAAGTATATTGTTATAGAAGGAATGTAAAATGTTTCATGATTTATATATTGTAGGAAATAACTATGTATTGTGGGAAATTACTACATTTTTGTATAAATTAATTGAGACAATAATGGAAAACATAGTCTTGAAACCACAGGATGTGTGCACTTTCAGATTTTACTAAATACAACTTTGCCCCTGGGACTGCATCATAATGTCAGCTAATTAAAGACAGTGTGACTTGTGCTTTGGAAATGATGCTGCATTGCATGGGAATAGACAACAAGAGGTTCCCAAATTGTGGTGCTTGCCATATACTAAATGGACAAAGTTTGAGATATGATAATTTATTATTTTTTTTCTTTCTTCAAATTATTCTAGTATTTTTCTTCCTGCTGTGTGAGCTCTGAGCTGCAAAATGTTATAGGCACAGCTCAGTCTGGTTGTGTGGTGAGACTTAGGTGCATTCAGTGATAGCAATATCCAATAACAGAGAGATGAGTTCATACATTGCTCTCCCATTTTGCTTTTTGCCTTGCTCCTGTGTGCAAGGGATGCTTTTTCAAGCCTCTGTAGCTGCATGTGTTTAAACATTCAGCATTTAAACATGTTAGACTTCAGTAGTTCTTGTTAATTGGCAATTATCTCCCCTGTTATTTTGGGGAGAAGGGAACAGTTGTTGGTACTTCTCAGTAAAGCTTTGCTTTTCTGAAACCTGCACTCTTGGCTTCCTGTTCCCAAAGAAAACACAAGCACTTAAAATTCTAATTCTCTTCAGAAAAAAAATTTCAAGAACAGAAGCAAGAGCTTTCTAGTAGATGTTTGCATGGCTGCTTACTGCTACCAGTTCCTGCCCTGGTATATTTTTTTCGTAATGCTAATTTAGTTTAAAAAGGAAACAAAAATCCTGCTTGAGAGGATTCCTCTGACAAAAGCTCAGCTAAATACCTCTTTCTGTGCTTTAGACATTGATGCTGACTGCAAGTAGGAGGGTTTGATTTGCTTGTCTTTTTGTCATTTTAAAACCATCAGTTTTACTTAATGAGCATTTTGGGTAGGTTGCTAGTTCTGTGCATTTCTGCTGCTTTCCAATTGCTGTTTGGCTGTAGCTTGAAAGGAAGAATGAATAAATGCAAAATATAATTTCCCATTTAAAAACTGATAAAACCAAAGATGGTTAATTTGTTAATACATATATTTATGTAAAAGTGAGGGAATCAGAAGTTCCATGCTATCAAGCTATAGTAATTAGTCCAGTGGCTACTGGGATGAAGAAAGATATGAAAACCAGGATTAAATGAGAATTACTGACCTCTGTAAATATTCTTAATTAGCTGTTAAGAATGAGTCAATACTTGATGAAAGTAACATCGTCATTAAACATCATCTTCATTAATGTGTTTTGACAATTATTTTAAATAATTTTTGGTGTTCCAGAATGGGGGTAGTGGTCTGTAAGGGTAAATATTGATGGGAATCCCAGTGGATGTATTGTTGTGCTGATTTGCAGCAGGAGAGGGTTCAGTCCTGAGAGTTTAAATCTAGAACTGCAGGAATGGCTCCACTGGGTTACTGTGACAAGTACCCACCTTCAAAGGACCTAAAAAATTCAAGGATATTTAAAAAGTTTTTTTTTTTAGTAATTAATTTTTTAATATGTAGGCAGGGTAGCAGTAGAGCTGTTGCTGGAGTGTTTGTAACAGTCCTCTTTGACAAATGTGTAGCTTTTTTACAATTTATATAATAGTTTCTTTCCCTTTATACCAGGAAAGAAATTGTGGACCAGAACTATTTTTGCCTTCTTCCAGCAGCAACTGGTGGCTCTACAATGAGAGAAGGACAAAATGGAAGTGCAGGAGGTAAGAAACCACATGTGATATTTAGGAACCTTCATTAAGTGTTTCAGTGTTAACCAACAGGTCTTTATTTTATGTTAAAGTGTGATACCTCCTGCACCTGTGCACAAACTGAACTTATGTGGCACTATTTTAAGGCATGGAGTAATTGTGCTAAGGTCACAGAAAGAGTTGAGGACTTTTCCAGCTACCTATGTTTTTATCTGATTGTTGGCCATGTGATCATCTTTCCCAACTGGCAGCACTATTTTTAAATAGGCATTTTGGCATCTGCCTTTGCTCTGTCTTGTCTAACAATGTTTAGATGTTGACCAGTCATGAACTTAAAGATGTGCATTCAGGGTGTTTGTCTTGACTTCCTTCTTCCATGAGAAAAGGCAGTAGTTTAGAACTGGCAGCTGGCCAGGCAAATGGTGATCCTTTCTGTTAAATATGCATGATTATATGTGCAATGCAACTTGATGGAAATCCCTGACAATCCATGGCAGTTTTTTTTCTTTTCATAGCTGAATCCATCTTCTTAGGAAAGCCAGAATTTAAGCCAGCATTCATTATTTGTTTGATGTTCCCTCTCTGCTGATCTCTCAGTTCAGCTCTTCTGGAGGCATCCTGTCTTTGCTGTGGGGGCTGGTTAGCCTGCTCCACCTGAAATTCCACATCCTTTCTTTGGCTGAGTCTGGGACTCGTAGAAATCACCAAGCACACAGGCAGCCAGCTACAGACTCTCAGCAGTTTCCCTTCTGAGTAAGGTTATTTCTGCACTGTACCAAAACACAAGTTATTTTACACAAAGGCCATTCCCATAATCTTCAGGTATATTGATCTTACTCCAGGGAACCCACGACAAAGTTAATTAACAAGGATCGGTTGTAGCCCAGCCTTTTTATCATACTTTAAGACATGCCATGTTTTCCTACTTTTAATACCCTTTTTTTCAGTCACCATGGCTTTAAGTTATCACTTGGCACTGTCTGATATTTAAATGCTCTTTAAAAGGTGAAACAACCATGTTTATTCATGTCTTTCATAGGAATCAATAACCTTTAAAATAATGAAGTTTATGGGAGTCCCTTAAATTAATTCTATTAAATTGTTCTGCTAGGTATCTAATTGTTCAGTCTCTCCAGAGGGAATAAGACAACAGTTTCACTGGCAAAATAACTGAGCTCCCAAAGAAATGAATAGCATTTCACATTTTGTTTTTTTTTTTTTAATGAAGAAAGTTTATTGCAGGTCTTTCTTTTACAATTCTAGTAGAAAGTATAGCTAAGAGAAAAAATGAACTATGACCAATTCATAAGAACAAGCAAAGGAAAAGGATTAAGCTGAATACATACTCTATTGAACTAAGCATTATGGTAAAGATAAAACCTTGTCTATTTTGTGACTGCAGATTAAGGAGAGCTGCTTCCCAATCCTGGTTTCCAGTGCCTGCACCAGGTGAATAGAGGGATAGCACTGACAAACCTCTGATGGCTATTGATGGCAGCTCCTCTATCAGCTTGTCCTAGATTTAGGAGCTGCTCAGTTCATCATAGCTTAGATAACATGCAGCAGGCTTTCCCTTCACAGGCCCAAAGTAATTTCATTTTATCTAACAGGTAGTCTGACCCTGGAGAAAGGTGTGGATGGGACACTTGAGGTTAGGATAGAAAATGGCTAAAGCAAAAAGGCTTCTTTCACTCCAGTCTTCATAACAAATAAATGTCCACTGCTCATGTTTACATCCCATGTTACTTTATTTAAATTCATATTATCTAAACACTACCTTGCCTGCACGTCAGATAACAAACTTGATGGAAAACAACCATACTCCCCTCTCTATCTCCAAATGTTTGTCTCATGATATTTTACAGTTAGTCCACTAAAAAATTCTTCATGAAAATTTGCCTCTTCAAGTTTAGTAGAAACTTGGCTAAAAATAGAGGCATTAGAATAGAAGGCAAATAGAAATTTTCTTCCCTTGTCTGCCTCTCCCACTTTTCTGAGAATTCCCATGAGAAGAACAGAACAGGGCCCGCTGCTGGAGGTGAGGCCAGGCACCTGTTCCTCATCTCACTGCTCATATAAAAATATGGTTAGCTACACCATAAATTAGTCTATTTAGAGCCCAAGGCTGTGTGAAATGGAGTTAATTATTAACACAGAGAACTTAAAAAACCACCTAACATTGCCAGACTCTTTTCCCTACTGCTGTTCCCAAGATGTGGTTCGCTCACCTGCTGGGAGAGAGAGAATCAGACCTGGCTGGGGCTTGCCACGAGAGGTACACACAAACTGAAAACAGTCATGGGAAATGAAGAAAACTGTGGCCAGAGTGTGGGGAGCTTCAGTTGGATTTGTTTTCCCCAGTCCTACACACCAGGCTGATCCCCAGCAAGCTCAGGAGAAGGCAGCGTGGGGGACCGGAGTGGCTCAGGAGCAGCAGGGAAGAGGGGCTCGGACCCAGCCACACGAGGATCAGCAGCTGCAGCAGCAATTGCAGAAATTTTCTCCATTCCAGCTCTACCAGAGTCCTGACAGCGCTTGCTGCAGAAAATCTGACTCTCTTTATCTAGAGCTGTGTTCTACAAACAAACAAACAAAACAAACCCAAGGCAAAACATGAAACAGCACTTAAATACAGCCCTGTCTTAACTTAAGGGTTAAAACAATCTACAGGACATAAAGTGCATGCATTACAGCCAGGAAAAAAAAAGGAGAAATAACATAAGAATTTTTTTAAGTAATGAATGGTATAATTTTTGTGATACTGACTTTGGAAAATGTAAGGCAAACTTATTTTCCAGATGTATGCTTGCCATGATGTTGCACATTTAAAATTTTTGTCTTGCAAGTCTGATGTGGAAAAAAAGATGGCACAAGTGGTTGTGATAGAGAAGGAGCTTGTTATCTTAAGTATTTGCAAAATTTATGTACTTGTGTTTTTGCAGACACAAGGAATCAGATGATGCTTACTGAGAACTAAGTGATACATTTCCTGTAACAAACCACATGGTACAGAAGGGGAGCCACTGGGGAAGGTGACAGATGGAAACCTAAACCTTTTTTCTGTCTTCAAGAAAAGGGCCTGCATTTCTGCTTGGAGGTGAGAGTAGGCAAATTACCTCTCAGGGTGGCAAAAATACGTAATTTCTGAATTCTATACTTAAAAATGAGTTTACAGGAGAAGGGAGCAACAGGTTAGAATGAAAACTGACAATTCCATAGTGCAGTAGATGGATTATTTGGAGAATGTGGTATGTCTGCTGAAGAGAACTATTTCCATGCCCTCTAAAGGATATGTGCTAATTGTAAAGGTCATGTGCTTTGCATTTTCCTCAGCAATTTATTTTTTTGATTGGACTTGCTTTACTAATGTGAAAATTTCTGTGTGTTTTTAGTGGAGTTTGACTAGTACACTATTCACAGAAGTATTTAATACTAAAATAATTTTCTGGTACAAGTTAAATTTAGCATGCTTCATTGTTTTAGATGTGCTTTATTGCATCAGTCATCAAGGATGGCAGAAATAAGGTACTTACCCTCCTTTTTTTGTTGTTCTGTTTTGGTTTTTTAACTCAAGTTACATCATTAGCCTACCTGCATAGAGGTACAAGGAGAAAATTCCATAGTCCACAACTGAGTTCTCTGCTACTGACAATCAACACTGCAAAGGGAGCATGCAAGGAGAGGAGCAGCTGCACTGGGTCTGGGCTTTTGAGATTAGTGATGGTCAAAAAGAGTTTTATCATTGTCAAGATACCATTGCATTTCCTTTTATTGTTGTAAATACAGAGGTTTCTGCTATTTCAGTGATGGGTAAAGTTATTTAAAAGGGAAAGAACATGCTTTCAGTTCATGCTGACAGTGATTTTCTCCTGTGCTGTCCTCATAGCAGCAATACATTCTTATGTAATGCAGTTTAGGGTTTTCTTCTTTTGTTGCTAAGCAAGAATGCTTTTATTAATTTAGGACTGATTTGATCTCCTGACTTGCTCTTTGATACCATAAAGGGAGTAACAATTGAAATTTTTATTTTAAAAAGAAACAATGTTTAGTTCAGTTCAGAACAATGTTTTGTTCTTTGCTTCTGTCTTCGAAGGGTTCTCATCTTTTTCTAGCTGATAAGATATATATGTGCAAAAATGACCTCTAGAAGAATAGACCAAGACATGTCTGAGGAAGTTAAAAATTGCTGTATTGGCATTTGCTTAGCCTGTTTCAGATATGCATCACTCAAGACAGAATACCTTTTTCCTAAAAAGATAAGATATTCCTTTGCTGGTTTAGTTTTTCCACTTCAGACTGGCTTAGTTATTTCTCCTTTCTTCTTACAAATGGAGACCATGTATTTTGTGTGCAGCAGAACAAAGCATCGCAGTTAGTACGTACCATTGCCTTGGACCTACTCAGAGGAAAGCAATGCAGGCATTGGGAAAGGAGGAAAAAGGAAGGAAGCAAGGGACAGAAACTAGACTTACTTTAAGCAGAACTAACACAATTGCAACACATTTAGAGTTACAGAACATTTTTTTAATTGACAAAAAAAAAATCATTTATGAATTAAGAGCAACATGCTTTTGGGGGCAGCAGGAGCCTCCTGTGCAAGGACACTGAACTGGGAATGTGCAGTTTTACTTATCTGCCACAGGATGGTATTATCTGCAGGGGCCAGGTGACAGTGTTGGAATGGGGTGGTGCTAAAGGGGGCTCCATTGAAAGTGCAGGTGGGCTGAGAGAGCAATGCACTGCAATACATGAGAGTTACAGAGTGTGCTTGTCTGAAGCTCAATGTTGGTAAGCAATGAGTGCTGGAGCAAGTGAAGAACTTCTGAACACAAAGGTAACTAAATTTCAATGCTCAAGATAAACCAGGGCAAGAATAACAAATTGGGGGCTTAACCCTCATTAGATCACAGTGTTTTACTTTTCCTTTCACCATTAATTAGGAGCTGCATTCAGCAATAAATAATTATTCATTTACATCCTTCCATACCTGTTAGAAGGAAATAAAGCAGGAAAAGGTAAAATGAGGTGAACTTTCCTGGCTGAAGGAGTGTCAGTAGCTAACAGAAAAAACCCACAACAATAAGAAGCCAGAAGCTATGCTGTGTCAGAGATCTGAGACAGGCTTAAGTGGCATGCAAGTTGGAGAGGGGCTGAGAGTTAGAATTAAAATTGCTCTTATTACATATAGTGCATTTTATACCAGTTTTCAGCTTCAGGCTTATCCATAGTCTCAACAGTATAAAGAATGAAGCTCTGAAGTCCCTCTCAAACTGTCAAGTCAAACTGTCAAATGAAATGTAGACAAGAGCATGAACCTGAAATCCATCTTCTGACTTATTTTTATGTTATCACTTTTCCTACATTTAAATTGTTTGCCCATTTAACTCATGTAAATGGATTTGTAAAGACAGAGATTTAGGCAGAAACATTTTATTTAAATTGACTGGCTCTCAGATGATTAAAATAAGTCTTTGTTAACATAAGTGGGCTGGCCTTTGAGAGTGATTAATACTAATGGGAGGGTGAGGGTGGAAGTTGCTGTTTTCATGGCTGGTTTTATTTTCTTTAAGTTACTGCAGATACTCTTGGTGTGCAGTGTCCAGCCTTGTATCAGACAAGGATGGGCCACAGTAAGATCAGAAAGAAAGAAGTTTCCCAAAGGGAGCCTCATTTCCTGGCACAGGTAGTGTTGAACAACAGTGTGCTCAAGGTGAAGCAATATTTGGTCAGACACAGAGGAAGACCCTACTCAACTAACTAGGTGGGCAGGATGATTAAAAAAAAAAAAGTCACAGTTTTTATAAAGAAAGATTTCAAATTGTTAATAAATTTCATTTTAGCATACACCTACTTAGTGTTCACAGGTTTCTGTTTGAAAGCTGGTTTTTATCTCTTAAGTAGCACACTGTGATAGACTTGGTTGCTCTCAAGCAGTAATGAGAAAATTCACATTATCCACCAATAAAGACTAGGATTAGAGACTATTCTAGTTTGGTGTTTGCTATTCTTGCACCACACATGCTCATAGAGCACTGTTAGGAAAATATGCAAAGTATACTATCAATGTATAAAAATGTTCATTTCTCTTACCATGATGACAGAAACCCCAGCAGATGTGTTATTTTGCTTGGGTAGGGTGTTATTAAAGTGCTGCTTCAGTTTACCTGTTACTTCAGCTTGCATATTATTCTCCTGGGAAGCATCATCCTGTATAAGAAGGAGCACAATATTCAAGTTAGGAAAAAAACCAGAAGTTTTTTATCATCATCAGGTACTTTCTGCTTTTTAATGCATGGTAAATATTCAGACAGGCACTCCCATAGTCTGCTACATGAGATACAATTCCAGAGGAAGGGAACAGAGCAATCACTCACTGTTTTATGAATGAACTTCTATTTCTTAAAATGACATGTGGCACTTCCAAAGCACTGATTTGTCCCACAATTATAAGCTGCAGGTTTGATTCAAGCAAGTTAAAAATAACGTGCTTGAAGTAATCTTAAAAATAAAAAGCATACTTGGACTTGGATTTCTTTCAAATCATCACTTTAAGTGGCCTAAGTCTGGAAGTGTTATAAAGTACCATAAATATGTTTGAGAGGAGCTCCATAGATACACTTTTTAATGGTTGTCTTCTCCTGTGTCAGGGAACTCCACAGATCACACTCAGTCCCCTCTTTTAGAACATGTCTGAAAATAAGCATTGACTGTGTCCATGTAAACCTAGTACTTATTAATAATTAATTGATTTTAAATCAATAAGCAATGCACTTTGGTGTTCCCCTTTGCTGCTGTCTGAAAAGATGAAGTACTTGGCAGGCATCAGCTTAGTGTCTGTGGTAAATTAGGTGTTATATTTGCTAATCGTATACTGCTGCTTCTGAACACTAGAGGTTAATGGTTAGATTTACAGGTTTAATGTCAAATTAGAGACAAGTGAAGTGTGATTTACTCACTGACACCCAGGGATGGCTTAGGATCTGTGCTGCTGTGTACCGGGCTTCAGCATTCACATGTAGCATCAGGCTAATTAACTCCTGCATTGGGAAAGAAAAAGAAGAGTTTGAAGAGACTGGGAAAGGATATTAAAACTGTACATACTGTTGCACCAGGTTCTTCTCAGTGCAATCTTCTTGATACCTGGATAGAAAAAAACCAGCCCCAGCTGATACCAGAACCAGTGCTACCAGTGTGACTTAAGTGGAACAAAAAATTTGCCCTTTAGGATTAAGAGTCTGCCAGGCACTATCTTTCAGATGATATTGTACTCATATACAATATCATCTTTTGAGTCTTTTGTAAACCAAATGAAGAAGAAATGCTAAAGAAATCACCTCTATTGTTCCACTTTGTTCTCTATATATTCATTCTTATGACCAGAACAAACACAGACCTGGGACAGATGGGATTCTCTCTGGGCAGTGCACATGCACACAGTTACATTACATAAAAACCACAAATCAGAGACAAGAATCTGCATCTGAAAGGCAAGAAACTGATGAAATTATTTGAAAACCCTTCTCTCCTCTGTTGCTCCAGAAGAATAAAAGACATTGAGCCAAGCCCCCCTCCCCCAAAAAAATATCTTTTATAGCCTCCAAATGATCAGTCCTCATACTCTCATCAAGATTATTTCAAGGGGACTGACCATTGCTTCAGTTTTGGGAAATGGTTTCTTCAAGCAGATGATAGCAACACACCTAACTGAGAGGTTTTCCAGCCAGCCAAGTTATTTAGTCTGTCCAAGTCTGAAGTGAGAGATGACCTTGAATACCAAGATTGAGGACCTTATTTGTTCAGAATGCAGGTCTGGAAATGTGTGGGGTGACTGGGGCTTGGGAAATGTTGGTAAATGGATAAACAATCATTGGGAAATGCAGAAAAAACCAGAAAAAATTCAACTTCTCATTGGCTGGATAAAAAACCATCTTCATGATCTGTGAGTCCTCATATATTATTGAGAGCACTTTAGTGAATTAATCTGAGAAGTGGAGCTTACAACTTGGAACCTTTTTCCTACAGACACAATAATTTTAAACAAAATTGCAATGACCACACAAGAACTGCTGGCACTGGCAATTAGCAATGGCTCCACCTCTTGTAAAGCTCTCATAAATGCCTCAAATGAAATAGGAAGAAATACCAACTGCATTCACTCCACAGAGCAATAATTTTTCTTACTATAGGTGAGTGATAGGAGAGAAAAATTGAGAGACACATTTATTTTGCAGCTGAAGCACTGAACCTGCTGTAAAGTGCATCATGAAGTGAGCTGGCTATCATGTGGTGTTCCCTGAGTGCAGCTGGCTTTTTACTACCCTTGCTCAGACAGAACATGACAGCCTGAAACACCTGAGCTTTCCTCAAGCAGTGTTCAGCTAAACCAACTAAAAAGGTTCAGCAGCTGGGGCACTGGGGAAGAGGCTGCTCTGCATCTTCCAGGATGCCTTCCCAACTGAGCACAGGCTGCATGGGGGCTTGTCAGAAATACTGTTTCATGTTGGAAAAAAATATCAGTACCTTTGCTGAATCAGTGATGTTATCCCAGTAGGGAGAGGGAAATTCCAGCTTCCCCACAAGTATCTGATCAAAGAGGTCTTCCTGAAGGTTGTTTTCACTGTAAAACAGCAACAACAGAAAATGTTATGAGATGGAAGCCAATTTGCCAAGAGAATTTTCACTTGATTTGGGGATGGAACAGAAATTGTGTTAATAACTACTAGAAATGCATCATTTGCAAGTTTACAGAGTGACAGCTCTTCTGAGCTGTTTGTCATTTACTCAGTCAGAAGCAATGACTACAGAAAAGCCAATACACTGAGGTAACTCTTCCAATGGAATAGGGACTGCACAGGTAACACACAGAAAAGGGGAACAGGTAAGGGGGTTGCAAAGTCAGTCACTTGCCAGCCTAGTTCTAAAGGACCTGCCACAGAAGACATGTGGTAGAGGGAAGAAGTGTAGTGAAATGAGCCTCATCTTTGAAACTACCAAAACAGAAGAATTTTCAAAATCCAAGAAAGACATATGGAAAACACATGATACATTTAATTTAGTTAGTACTGGCAGGCTGCTCCTAATGAAAGGATAAGCACTTTTGTATCCAAAACCTGGTATCATGAATATTCAAAGATTAATGGGAATGGGATTTTTGTTTTTCAACTTTGTCCAACTGGCCATAGTCAGAGTGAACATCTACTCAACCTATTTCTGTAAAGAACTCTTTAGCTCGAGGTGGGTTGGAAATAAATGTTTACTAACCTCCATTATGACTTGGCTCTAGTAGCGTGATATGGACATTCTCTGTGCCCTACCCCCAAATTCTAATCAAAGAATACATTTGCTTGTCTAATGTATCTTTCAAAACACTTTTCCAGCTTTAAACATGAGCTAACAACATGAAGAACTCAAATACCTGAACTAATATTTTTCCATCAACAATAATTGTTTAGATTGTGTTGTTTGCAAAATATTTTCCTTCAGTCTGGTGTTTTAGTTAAAACCTAAGTATCTTGTTAAGTGTTTTGCTGTAAAAATGAAGAAACTGGCCTTGCATCAGTAATTGATATGTTAAGAGGAGCATTCCCTATTAAAATGTGCCAATTCCTTCTCATTCTCTGGCAAAACCCCCCACATTTGATTTTTCAGTAGAACTCATACAGAGTGTGACACTGAGTACCAAAGATGATGTTTGCAAACCCCACCGGTCGCTTCCCAGCAGGACAAACAAGGTTAAAAAGGCAGGATAAGCACATGTTCCCCGCTCTGGGTTTGGCACCGCCGCTCCCCGGGAGCTGCCGCATCCCAAGGCCGCCGGCAGAGGGCAGCGCGTGCCCGTGGATCGCGGAGCCGGGATACGCTTGGAGACAAAAGGAAAAGTGGCTCTGCCCTCACGCCCCCCACATAGCCCTAAAGCAGCTCCCCCCGTAGGAAAAAAAATGAATAAAATTGATCCCAAAACCTAAAACGAGGGACGAGTGAAAACCGCTTAAAGGAATGAACAAAACTGTGAGGAAAACGCATCAATCCAATCCACCTTTTTTCCTCCTCCAAGGAGGACTTCTGCAGGGGGAAAGGTCAGGCTTGCCCTGAAAGAACTTGATTGATTTTGCTGGTTTTCACTTTGGCACTCACCTGCGAAAAGGGGGGAATCCACACAACAGGATGTACGTGATCACACCTGCAGCCCAAATATCCACCTTTAAGCCATATCTGAGAAAACAAGGCTGAATTAAAAAAAGTCATCCCAATCAAAATTAAATGACACTGACAGGATTACGTGATACTCTCTGCTGAATTACTTGCTGCTGATGGGGCAATGTATTTTGTACCTGAGCATCTTTTTCTTCACACCTTTACAGTCTTTAGGAAAACATGATTCTACAATTTTTCTTTTTTTTTTTTTTCTGTCTATCGTAAGCCTTGAGGCTCTCCAGGGTCTTCTGAATATACCCAAATCCAAGTCAGTATCCAGGCTTCCCAATCCAGAATCACTAATGATAAAAGACAAGGATGTGCCTTCTCAGTCCCTACAGTGAAGTAACTCTCTCTAAGGTTATCATGTGTTGCTAAGCAACAAGACACACCACATCTCCAGCCTCTCCAGTAACACGGGAAAAAAGAACTGCACTTTTCTTTTAAAGCACAGAAATTAAAACACTGGAGGTCAAAAAGAGGTCTTTTCCCCTATTCAATGGATTCAGTTTATCAAAATCTCAAACACGCAGACGTGGTGCCCTTTAACATCCGAGCTCACTGCAGCTGTGAAATGTTTCTCAATGCCACAAATGCACTGAGCAAGGACTAAAACAACACAACAAAACCTCTCTCCATCAGGAAATTCAGAGTGGCCACAGCTATGGCAAGAGTCAGATAGAGCATGGAATGGAGCTCTAATAGGTCTAAAAGGAGAGGGGGGACTTGTGAAAATCCACCATTTGTGAAAATCTACCATTTACAATTTTTTTTTGTATTTATGCAATGACCTGTTAAATACAGAATAATGGGCTTGTTCAGTTATTATCAGAGAGGATGTGTCACCCAAACAGGGTCACTTGAATCAATGTGATCGAATTAGAGCTGCCCGGAGAACAGGTGACCTCTGGAGCCTCTTCCAGTAGAAATTATTCCATTTCTAAAGCAAAAAATGTGTTTTGCCTGTCTGTTCTTCCCCAAGCAGCTGCCACAGGTGGTACAATGGGCTCTGGATGCTGAGGTGAGGCAGGGAGCACAAACAAATGGACCAGGGCTGCACCAGAGCTCATCCTGAGGAGGTGGGAGAGGAGACAAAGGTGAATTCTGGGAGCAGGGAGAGCAAGGAATCTGTCCTCTTGGAGGAACTGGGAGTGGTGCTTTGGTTACAAATCAGGCTCCAGCCTACTGGAGCATTTAGATCTTTCAACAGTCAGGAGCTGCCTGCCAAAAATGAGAGGTTCCAAGGCCTGCACTGTAGGCAGTCATGCTCACCCTGTCTCTGCAATGATTTCTGGAGCCACGTAGGTGGGTGTCCCACAGACAGTGTACAAAGGGCCTTCGACCACCGTCGCCAGTCCAAAGTCTCCAAGCTTCAAAGACTTGGTTCCATCTGAATATTCACACACCTAGAATCAGGGAAATTAACACAGAATGAGGATGAGAAAATCTGCATTTTTATACCCTCCAATTTCTTCAGGAAATCATCACCAATAAGATGGGAAAAAGAGGTAATTTCCACAGCCCTGTAGGGAAAGAAGAGAAAAATGATATTCCCATTGATTGCAGCTGGAGCAAGTGTTCAGTGGAGCTGTCTGCCAGCTATGTAGGTCAGACCATGACACAGCCTCAAGCAACTAGAGGGGGAAAAGAAGAGCCAATCCTTGAATGCTGAGAAGTTTTAAATATATTCAGTAAAATATAATACTCCCCTTTCATTTGACTGGGACCTAGAGTTTAAAATAGGACCGGCAGCTACAATCAGATTTGTTCAACATCTTGTTACCTTAGCATAACTCTAGTCAGCATACTGGGCATTTCATCAGCAAATGTATTCCCTGTGCTTGGCTTGGGCAAGTTCAGTTTAGGTTTCCATGCAGACCCATATGTACCTTACCAAAAGGCCCATAAATAATCTAGCACTGAGTCTAGCACTGAGTCATTTTATTGATAAAAGAAGCTGAATTTCAATAGAAAGAAAGGTGATATACAACAGTAATGGCAGGAGTAAATCACACCAGACCAACACAAAGGAGACATCCTCATAATAAATTCATCTGTTTCACTCTTAAAGTAAAATGTTCATATTAACATGATTTCAAAGGCATCTAGTTTCTAGAATGGAGTACCCCATAATCTCCAGAATGGCTGAATTTATTTGCCTTCCTCAAACAACTGAGCACTGCAATACCTTTCTTCATTCCCTTGTGTAATTCATATCAGTAATGGAAACACTTGTTCTCCTTTCTAAACACCTTCATATCAGCTATTACTCTTAGGGTTTGCATGTTTTAAATGCATGAATGTAATTCCCATCCAGACAGGCTGGATGACCCTGTGCAAAAAACCCTAACTACTTGCAATTACAGGTAGCAATTGATGGGAATTATTTGCATTTGCATTCAATACCAGGATGTGAACTCTACTGCTGCTGTCAATCACAGTGAGTAAGATTTGCATCTGTTGAGTAATCTCTTTAGGCTTTCTAGGCAGAAAGCGCATTTGTGCCTATTTATAACTGATTCAATCACTAATGAGAGCTTAAAATTTCTTTGGACTGTCCATGTTTGGAGATGCACTAATAATATGTGAGACTTCCACCTTCATTTTCTCTCCCAAGTGCCATGTAGCTGTGACTACATTTTCCAGGAGTAAGTCTCCCCCCGCTTTCTTTTTGCTAAACAATCTCATTTATTTGAGGGTTTATTTAAATTGCTAAACACTGTCAGTGGAATTACTGGGGACAGAATTGACTATTAATTAGGAAATATTTTCAGCTTGTAGCCCTGTCCTCGTAATAGTTCAAAATGCAGCCTGGGATAAGCTGTGACTCTTACTCTCCATGCAAACTCATTAAACAGGACTGACTAACACCACAGAAGACTTTAAGAAATGCCTCAAGCAGGGGATATTATGGCCCTGTTCGTGCAGTGCATGACACTTAATATCCAATATGTAATGAACAAGTGTAACCTCTGCATGTAAGCAGGACAGCACATGGTGATCCCATTCTGTGGACCAGGGCATGAGTAGTTCCCAAAGCAGACTTCATGGGAATTCTTGTCAGCAGTTATTTTATGTCTCTGCTGAAAGAAAAAGCAGCCTAGGAAAAGAATAAACCTATGGACAGGTTTAATTCCCAGCCAAGAACACTGGTAAATCATCAGAAAGATGATCCTACTATGACAGTGAAAGGAAAAAACCACTGGCTTCAGATGGTAACCATAGGATTGTTCAAAGAAATGGAAGAAATGGCACTCAGCCCACCTTTCTCCCACTTGCAAACTGATAAATAATTCACTGACATAGCTTTAAAATTCATTGTTTTGTGAGACAGTACTCCTGCTTATCCAAAAGGCAGCCAATCAAAATGTAAATAAAGATAGGTCTAAGGACAGGTTTGAGCACAGCTCTCCTGCATTACTGTGATTGCTATCTCATGGCAAAAGACTTACTTCACACATACTTATTCCAAATTAATATGCCTGCTGTTCTCTGCTGTGCTCCTTGACATTTATACACAGGCATTTGCATTAATGAGAACAAAGAAAGGGAAAATACTGGAAAATAAATGGAACATACCAGAAGATTTTCTGGCTTGATGTCTCTGTGCACAATGTTGAGACCATGAAGGTATTTGAGAGCGCTGGCTAAATTGTAGACCATGGCACTCCCATCTCTCTCTGTGTATTTTGTAGATGAAGTGATGGCATCAAATAGGTCTCCTCCCTATGGAATGGAAAGGGGAAAGATCACTGTGCAAAAAACCAATTAAGATGGTGTTTCATTAAAAAAACCCCACAAACCCTTAACAAACATGTAGAATCTTCCTTCACAAAAGACATGCTCTAATTCCTGTTAAATAGCAAAAATAAATATTATTTTGCAGGAAGATGATCTTGTCAAGGTACTAGACTGGGACTTGGGTTATCTACATTAAATTCTTAACTGTACTTCAGGCTTCTGGTGTCTGAGCTTGGGCAAATCCCAGATTTTTTTTTCTATTGATTTTCCTGCCTTTGATCACTCATTTATATTGCCTACAGGTACAGGCATACAGCTTCCCTTCATCTTTATATTAACTTTAAAATAGTGAAAAACAGCCATGATTTTAAGGAAAGCCTAAAATAAATTAGCCCAATAATAAAAAGAACCCCTAACTAACAAATATTCAGCAAATTCAAATTGCTGCAGATATTGCAAGAAATACCAAATAAATATAGCTGAAGAGGACAAAAAAGCCCATTCCAAGATAAATGAATCCACTGATTGAGATACATCAAAGTGCAGAATCTCCAGGTGATTTCTGAATGTGTCAGGCTCTGTTTACAGATGCCCTATTCCTCTGGGAATTCACAACAAGGTGTGAGTGAGTTACTGATGCGGCATTTTCAGTCATTGCAACAAATTTCATGTGGGTTTCTCCATGATGGTTTCCCTGGATACATCTGTAGGAGTGATCTGTCTGAGCTGTGGGTGGCATTCCAAGCATTTCAGTGCACACCAAAGAGAAGCAGCAATTCAGGAAATACAGGCTAAGATGGTGGTGAATTAAAACATTAAAAAAATACTGTCTGGAAACCCCAAAAAGCCTATAGGATATAAAAATAACTTCTCTAAAGGAGGAAAGATGAGTAGGCTACAGAAATTATGAATTCAACAACTACACACTGTCTTTAGAGGTTTCCCAGTCTGGCAACCACTCTGGAGGGGACTCCTGAATCCGTAACAGTTCTTCAGTCACAAATGGGAAATGCTGCTCCAAAAATGAGCAGTGCTGCTTCTGCTATATGTTACTTGTGCCTGATGTGCCAGTCAGGCTGATGTGCAGTGCTGCTCTGCGTGTCCAGAACTCACACAAGAGAATGCATGACTAGAACTTGATGCTGCTCATGGATTTGGCTCACAAGCAAAATGAATATTTGTGTTTTCTCTGCTAAACAGGTGAGATCTTTCGAGTTTGGGTTTTCCAGGATGACAGTCACCTGAGTTTAAACTATTTGTGTTATATATTAAATAAATTCATCACAGAGGGCTCATTTCTTTAAATCAAATTATTAAATAATGAGACTAGTGAAATAAATGCAGGTGTTCTGTTACTAAAAGTGTATCACTATCACCCCTGCATATTGCAGGCATGATAAAAAACCCACTATCCACTTCTGTCTAGACTGTGCACATTGCAAAATTAGTTCGAATCAATGTTAATAGTCAAAGTACAACTTCAGAGAGAGAAATCCCATTAATGTAATTGCTTGACAGGTGTATTTTTATGATTTAAAAATGCAGATTGCCACTGAAACCTTGTAAGATTATGTCTCCTAAGATCTTAGCATTCCTAGATACTGCTCAGACCAACACAGAGAACCCAAAAAAGAGAAATAAAGCCCCCTGAGCCTCACCTTGACCAGCTCCATCACCAGGTAGAGCTCTGTGGGGGTGTCCATCTCCTCTATGAGCATGATGATGTTTGGATGCTTCACTCGGCGCAGAATAGACACTTCATTTTCAATCAGGTGTTCCTGTTCAGGAGAGGATGGACTTTTATCTGAAACAGGAACTTGCCAATTCAATTCAGACTTGCCAGTTTTCCTTTGATCAGCCTTTCATTTGATCAGTGAGCACCTTTTTTGCTGATTAATTTATATAGCAGAAGGTTATTTTCAGTTGCTAGGTCTTAATTTGTATTTCATCACTGACCACATTTAATTTAAAATATATTTCACACACATAATGAATGGAGCATCTCCAAAAAAGACCCCAGAACATGACAGCAGTTCAGGAAGTGCAGGTTATATTCTTGCATGGGTATTATGAGGTGAAATTAAGTTCAGAACCTTTCTGCCCTCAAGCTGGATCATTGGAACCTGTCACCCCTCATCAATAGTTAACATGTTCTTGATCCTCTCCAGCCTTCACCTCTCGTTTAGTGTAGGTTACTCAAGGACAGATTACCCAGGATTTGTATCCAAGGTCTTTATTTTTTCAAAAAGTTGTGGAACATATTCAAGAAAAAAAATATTCTGAGTGCTTTGGTTATGGATTTTGGTTCATTTTATATGTCTGTTCAAGATTTACAATCTGTAAAATGTGTAATAGCTCAGCTAAATTGTTGTGACTCCAACAGCTTAACAGCACACAGAGTGAGTTTAATTTCCCCTTCCCTGTGCTTCTGAGGAAGTTATGGCTCTTGAGAAAAAAATAGTTTAAAATGTCTTGTTTTCTAGAACATTTTAACACTGGAGAGCAAAAAAAATTACGTGTCCCTTCCACGCGAAGAATGATTTTAGTTTTCCTTTATAAATATTGGAATTCAGTTATTGTATTTAGGTTCTCTGCAAAATAAGCAACAGGGCTTGCATCAAACACGAGTATCCTTCCACCCTGGCAGGGAACAAATCCTGTCACTGGACTGGGAACTTATCCACGTTGAATGCACTGATAAGGAGCATGCACTTCATGCATTTGTGAGCAGAGCATTAGGAGGAGATGTGATCCACTGTGCATAGGCAGTGACTGGAGATCTTGCACCACTTCACCTTCTTTTTCCAGCCTTATTTACAGATGCATTGTGCTTTTGCCAAAGCTTTCTGTGGCTACATAGCTCAGAACCCACATGCCACACGTGCATCTGAGTTGGTGAGAGAACAGTGCAGCACACGCGGGTTACACATCACACCTTTGAAATTCACTTTGAAAGAGCAGCAATTGTCACTCTGAACAAACATATGCCTGCTCCAAGCAAAGTGCTCTGGAGAGAAAACAAAACAGACAAACAGGAAGCAATTCTGTTAAACACAATGCTGAATCTCATCACCAGACAGATGTGAACAGCCATGGCATACTAAGCCTTAGGGATGGAAGCCTGGAAATTCAAAACTAACATTGAAAGTCCAAGTGAAAACTTGAATATTCAGCTTTTTTCAACCTAAAGAACAGCTAACATATTAAATTTATTACACCCATTAATTACAACTAAGGCACAATGGCTTTATCTGTGCTTTGTTTTGCTTGACTAAATTGTTAACTGCTTTAAATAATGCTCAGGCATAAGTAATACTTAAAATAAACAATACTGTTTTAAAGGCTCCAAAGTATTGTCTCAAAAATCTGTCCTCAAAAAATGCTGACCAATATGTAGTTAGTTATTTCCAACCAATCCACTGTCTTGCTATGTTTTTGCCATGTAAAAAAAAAAAATAATAATTCCAAAACTCGTTATGATGTTCTCCTGGACAGTGCAATATATGTTTCAGTCTACATTCACATGATTTATTTACAGAGGCATTATTGTGTAAGTAGCATTTAAGCCACTTGTGGAAAACAGTCAACAGGATTCAAATTTTCGAACATCAAGGAGCAGTGAGCAACACTTAAATCATCCAGATTTGGGCTGGATGGGTGTTTTTACAGAAGGGCTGTGGAACTGAGTTAGGAAGGAATAAGTTGTAGCAAAATTTAATTATTTCCTTTGTTGGAATGCTTCCAGAATGGTTCTGACACTGCCCTAAGAAGTACAAACACCTTCCCAACAGTCTGTAGCTATGCAGATACAGGTCCTTTTAAAACATGGGCTCGATATTTTTTTAATATCTGTTTTAAAGCAGGGACAATGATAAATAGAAAATTCCTCTGAACTCTACCGTGTAAAATAATTTATCTTTCTCTAGACCATTCCAGTTTATGATGTCTAAGCAGCTGACTCAGATGAGTAATGAAAACCATCTAAAGTTGCAAGCTGTACACATCATCCAAAAATTTTGTTTGCAGTGGAACACACTGGGTCACCCTTTCCACAGCTGAAGAAATTGCAGCATTTTAATCTCAGAAAGGCAATCCTAGCACTTTTTCTTGTGGCTGCACATTTTTATGATGCCTTTCCAAATTTTCTAAATAAACCTAGAGAATATGAGGTAAAATGAAACCCTCATCTCCTAGCACCTAATATACATGGTTTAAAATCTGCACAGATAAAATGGTTCTGTCTGAAGACCTCTACTGAGAGGAAGTCATCACAGCATCACACAGCTCCTCACTACACAAAGAGGGTAGGCAGTTTTTCTCCCTTTTTGAAAATATCTATACTTGGGAAGCACAAAGGGAAAGAAGAGGTCTGGCACTCTTGGATATTTGCTTTCATTATGAGATGCTGTTCTGCTGAAGAGACAATTTTTGGACTTTTTTGTTTAAAGTCTGAGTTAAAAAGAAAGCTTTTGGAACACAAGGGATCTTTGTTAATACAGGGAGGTGATACTACATAAACAGAAAGAAATGGTTGTGAAAATTTATTTTCAAATCCATGTTCTCCTTATAAAAGGAGAACATTCAGCCATAAAAAGAGAAAAAGAAGAGGCAGAGTGGGATGGGAATTACATAAATAAACATATAGCTGCAAATTTCCCCTTTCACATTTTACACATCAAAATTGTCCAATATATTTTGAATGCATATTAGCATTTTTTTTGTTAGTCCAATAAAATAGAGAACAATTAGTTTGTTTTTTCTCTATTATTTAGTAGACTAACACTCACTCCTTTTATTATTTGCTTCTTGGATACAGTATCATCTTGTTAAAGAGATACTCTGAAAATAGTCAGAAAACCCAAACACACCCACCATTTATGACTAATGAGCAGCTGCTAGTGCTGCTTCTGTACACATGCAAATTGTTGTACACTACCTTCCCACAGCACTTGGCCTTGTCTATGATCTTCAGGGCAAACTCCTTTCCCGTGGATCTGAGCAAGAAAAACACGAGAGCCATTAATTAGGAAAATGGTGGCATTTTCTGTGAATACACCATCATAACACCATGCTGTGGCCCGTGGAGGTTGCTGACAGAAAATTCACAGAGCAGACCTGGGTTTGGTTTTTGTTTCCTCAGCAGCATTTGTGCCTGCTGTTTCCCTGACTACCACAGCCCAGCTCCCTTGCTGTATTAATCCCAGGATCCAGCTGCAATTTCTTCTTTGTGACCTGGCACAACTCTGTCACTTCTTTAAGGCAATGTGCAAAATTTGCCTTCTGCCTTCCACTTAGCTTTGTTCAACTGGTGGGCTTTGAAGACAAAATCACACATAAATATGTGTGAAGATTGATACACTCCTAGAGAAATTCAGTAGGATTCAACAGAGCTAAAATCCCATAGTCCATTGCAGATAGTCTAAAATCCTGTAGAATTTATTAGGCACTAATTTTGAGCTTTTGTATTACACCCTTCCCTTATTTTTTCTAACTATTTTGTGGAATTCTACAGCAGTCATCTCAAGTCCCATGACATTTAACAGGGTGGGTCATATACAAAGTAAAGAAGGATTACTGTTTTCAGCAAATACTCTCACAGAAAGGAGCTCTTGTTTGTCTGTCATCCCTTTAAGCTATAAAAATCTCAATTTCTCCAGAAGGGGGGAAAATGAGAAGAAAAAAAAGAAACACAATGTAATTTTTTTTAAAACAAAGAGGATATTACAACTCATATTAATGATGAATTAAAAATCACATGAAAATGCCGTAAGACCAAGTTGCTGCTATTCTGCTCTGTGCCTGTGCCTACAGACTCTGGTGTGCATCAGAACACCACTGGGAAACAGGAGGTAGATACAAAAGCAAAAGTCAGGCATGTTTTTAAACTTCCAGGGTGGTTTTCACTGTGCTTTTGGCGTTAGATACAACAGGTCAAAATCAGCACCTCACAGGAAAAAGAACTGAATTAACACCTAACATTCCATTTATGCATTATTGAAAAAATGCAGGCGAGAATCTCTGCCCTGCAAGTGCAGCTGTATCTGCGAGGTTGTCATAGTTACAACCTGATCTGGTCCTTAGATAGAGGCCCTTATCTAAATGGTATCTGTGAAGTGCCAGCCTCTCATGTTACAGACCTGATGCAAGATCTGCTACCAACAGAGCGTGGCAGTCAAAAATCCCAATTTGTAGCTCACAGCACAAATGATATCAGAAAGCCTGCAAACAACTGATCAGCAACAGCTCCTTAGCAAACCCCCAGCAATCTGCTGGGAGCAAGAGGAGCTAACATTCACAAATGTGAATGTGTGTTAACTTCCACTCACAAAGCCAATTCATCCAACGACTTCAAATCCCTCTTGGAAATGACCTCTACCACAGCACCCAAGAAAAAAAAGGTGGCTATAATCCACACAATTTGTGTGCTAATTTCACTGCACACCAGCATTGTCTGACAGGTTTCTGGGATTCTTCTCTCGAGCTGTCAGTGCCCATCTGTTGACTCATGTCTTTATGTACAGACACACAGGCACAAAAGAGACCACCTTATTCTTACTGTAGAACATCACAGCTGGTAGCTGTGTAATAGGATCCTGGCTCCTACAGCTAAGGCTTCTTAGCACAACACTGTTAGAAATTAGGTATAATTAATAGGAATTAAAAGAGAAGCATTTACGGTTGGCATTTCCTCTTTCATTATTATTATTATTAGCAACTGTTATTGTATACTTATTTTACATAAAATTAATGTAATAATGTTCCACTAAAGATTTGATCACATACAAAACTAGATATTGACCATTAATTGTGCCTTTTAAAAATGTTTGTAATTGGAGGGTTGTTTTTCTGGTCCAGTGTTCCTCATTCCAAAAAGCACAGATGACATTCAGTGACTTAGCAGCCCTTGTCCCATTTCCAGTGGGAATTAAGTGATTTCCAAAATGCACAGCTGATATTTCTGAAAAGAAATATGTTATCTTGTGCTTTTAATCTGCTATCTTTCATGAAAGGCCCTGGGTGAGGATAAGGGCAGTGGAAAACACAGGAGATGGTGTAGTGCTGCATCGCCTGGTCGGGGTGCAAGCACTGATGAGCTTCTCTGTGGGTAATGATGAGAAATCACTGGATCAGTAGCCCTTGTTCTTGTGGGAGATTTCAATTTCTCCAAACATTAAGTGGCAGAAAACCAGCTTGGCTGAGCAGGGAACTCCTTGTGGTGCTCAAGAGGATCTTTGGAAGCAAGTTGGGCTTTGCAGCAAGATTACAGAGCTGATGTTTGTGCACGTGGGGAGAGGACAGGAAAGGCCAAAGCCCCATTAGAGCTGAAGCTGACCAGTGTTGAGTCACACAACAAGGCTTTTTTAGGTGTGTCAATAGCAAAGGGAGCTCTAAAGAACACATTAGAACTTGCTGAAGACTGTCACCTGACTAACAGAGCTTTAGATAGAGCAAAGGCATGGAATGCTTTTTTTGTTTGCCCCAGTCTTTAGTGCTACTGATAGATGTTGGGCTGCCCAGTCTCCCCAGTCAGAGCACCACGAGGGTGGAGCTGTGGCCTTCCATTTGCTGACACCACATTTCCAGGGCATGAGGGAAGCCCCAGGGAGCTACAGACCTGTTAGTCTAACCTCAGTTCCATTCAGAATTATCTTCCTTTCGATTTAGCTAAAACCTGCAGAGGAGGATTGAATGTTTCTCTGACATTTATGTTTTTCACAGTCATTTGCTGAGTTTTCCCAGTATTTGCGTACAAGTTGGAGATTCCCCATAATATTTAAGAAACTGACATAACTCTCAGGTTGATGAAGATAGCAGAAGGTGGTTCTAAAAAAATACACTGAGAAAGTGGCAGTCAAGTCATCTGTTACATTTGCACTGGCAGCAAAGTGTGGCACAAAGCTTGCAGAGGAGGAGCAGCAGCACTGCACAGGTCTGCAGAGGAATCCTGCCCACCCCATGGGGAACCAGGCACAAGGGTATTTCAGGCTCTGGCATGTTGAACAGCTCATTTGAATAGTGCCTGGCTGCTCACCACACTAGAAAACACAAGCAGCAAGCCCAAGGGAGCCAGCAGCACAGGCTGATAGCCATCAACTGCACGTCTTTAGGACTATCCACAGAATGCTGAAAGCTGTGAAAAATCATGTCAGCAGCAGGCAGTGGGGACACCACAGCAGCAGAATGGCTGAGGCAGAAGGGGGTCTCTGTCTCTCAAACTCTGTTTAGATGCCACATACAATTTCCTGTCATCCACAACCATCTGTAGTGTGAGAGGCTTCTTGAAGAGCTGTGGGGTTTCCTGAAGAGGCACCCTGAGAAGGTGATGCCTCCTTTATTTTGTGGGATAAAAAGCCATGGTTCTCTGCTGTTCTCATATCCCTTTGCTGGAAGAAAACACAGGAAGCTCTTCATGTTTTGCTATGCCTATTTCTCCTGAGGTGTGTGCATATTTTTGCAACTGCTCTTTGCTTTCATCTCATTACATTTGTCTAGGAAATTATGTTGATTCACAGGCCTTTATCCAGTACAATAATCAGCAGGACTGAACAGTTTCCTTGCTCACCGTTCCACGCACTCCTTTACGACAGCAAAATTGCCATCACCAATCACCTTCCCCACTTTATACTTCTCAAGAATGGTAGATGACCCTGAGAACTTGTTTCCATTCAAGCCTGCCAAAAAAAAAAAACAAAACAAAACAAACTCCATAATGCAAGCTGAAGAGAAACGTCAGCAGGATGCAATATATCCCCAATGGGCTCCACAGATACAAAACAGTCACAAATGCAAAACAAAACTTAAAAGTAAGCTGTTTTCTTCACTGCAATTCCCTTGGTTTGATCTCAAGTGTAAAGAAGAACAAGATGAACCCAAAGTTATTTGACCTTTGAACAAGCAAATAAATCTCTTAAGATGTTTTTGTATAGGCATATTCTAAAAGTAGTGAATGCAGTTTTCATCGAAAATTTTCTGAACTCAAATTACTTATTTGACCTTTTTTTTTTTTGGAAAGTCAAAGGAAAAATGCAAATAAGATTCATCTACAATGCATATAAAAGACCCCAAAAGTTTTACCTGCTGAATTCCTTCGAGTTCTTATAGGAGCTGCTAAAACATCCAAAATGCAAGCAATTTTGATAGATGCTTATTTCAATATTTTTTAAATACAGAAACTTACTCCAACGTGAAATTTAAAAATATTTTAAAGTAATTGACGTTGCTTTAAAGAGATGAGGAATGAAAGGTTAGGTTTAGGTAAGGCCAGTGGCTCTTCCTGAAGCACAATGAGCTCTTTTGAGGAGGGTTCCTCTTTCAATCCAGCCATAAACACATTTCTGGTGATAATGCAGTTCGTGTTCAAAATCAGTCAAATTCCTGACAGTGACTATGGAAGAGCAAGGTCCAGTAATATGCTACCACTGGACAAAAAAAAATTAACAAAATTTATTTCCTAACTTTTCTGCCTTGATGAATAAAATGCACTGACAATTTTTCCAATGTAAGTTTGTCCAATAAAGTAAACAAACATTTCTGAATAGAAAATGATTTGGAGTCATCAGAAACCATCTGAAAGCACTAAACCTACAGCAAAATCTTTGCAAGGCTTGTCAGCAATTATTGGAGCCCTACCTTCGGGACTCTGGCAATGGAGGGATTCAGGTACACCATTCACATTGGAAGAAGATCCACCATGTGGGGAGATCTGTGGAAGTACACAAGAACTTTGAATTTCTGATGGTAATCACAAGAAAGAGCCACACAAAAAAGCAGCAAAGTTTAAAAAAGACCCTCTAAAAACCCCTACACAGAGTCAGTTTACTTTTCTACTCCCATCTTATTTTCATTCTTGCTTTCTCACAGTTCATCATCATCATCATCATCATGCATCATTGTCACTTGCACCAATTTAAGATTCAGCCCCAATACTCCTATTTAGATAAGCAGTTGAACAGATTTCAATAAACAGCAAAGAAAATTCCTTTCAGCTGCACCTACAATTTTGGCTGAGGTGACCAGGTACATATGACAATCTGATTTATTTAGCTATCTACCAGGCTCTATTTTAGGTTATTACAGAAGTGAAGATTTATGACACCTACAAGCATTTCAAGCTAGATGTCTGATATGCATCCAGATAGATGCAGTTTTGGTAATAGTGACAATGTAAAAAACCAAATATTTAAATGATTTTGAGGCATGACAGCCGAAAAAAACTGATTTTCCTGCACTAACAACTTAATTGGTCCTGGATCTGAATCTTCATAATTCTACTTAAAGTCATCCTGTTATACTACCCAGGGACTTAAAGAACAGTAAGTTTTTATGTTGAACAGGGTTGGAGGCATAGGAATGAGTACCATAAATAGTCAAATATACTGGATGTGTTCTGTGCACTACTTTTATAAGCTCTCCTGCTACAGTTGTGTATACAGATGCTGCACGAAATTAAAATACATTTCAGAACATTCCCCCTCCTCTATGTAACATTTCTTGCTGTTCTGTGAAGTTCCAGACCTTGTTTTCTTCGTGGGCTATTGTGGCAGTTTTCAGCACTCACCACAGGAAGGATTAAAGTGCTTCTCTGCCCTAAGCTCGGTGTCTGTCGAAATGGCTTTGCACGACACCGGGAATGCAAATGCAGCATTCTGCTTTTTTAGCTGACATTGTCTGGTTACACTGCTGAATATTTTAAATCATTAACACTATTGTCAGGGAAAGAACTGAACTGACAGATAGGGATATTGTCTAAAGGCTCATGAAATGCTAATGAATGCTTAAGTTTCCAGTGGCAGCTGAGCTGCCAAATCAGCTAAAGGTACAGTAACTAGAAGCTGTACAACTTAATTTTGCAGAGCCCCCAAAACAATGAAGTTCACCAGCATTTGGCACAGAAGTAGCATCAAACAGCAAGCAGGCAGCTACTACTCTGCTCCTTGCTAATAACTTAAACCCAGGCTATGTTAATGCTGCTGTCTCTCTGAGTTATCTCTCTGTTTAACAAGGATTAGGAACAAGGACATTTGGGTTAAATGACATTTGCACAAAATCATGAGTCAGTCTCTTAAGCAGTCAGTCACATTTTCTTCAAGCACGAAGCACAGATAACAGAAGACACCATGGCCAAGTATTAGTCATCAGCCTAAAATATTAGTAATCTATTTTAGGTTTTCAATGAGTGACAATATATGGGAACATCTAGCCCACATTTCCAAATTAATCCAGTCTTGTAATCAGAGCAGATCATGACTGGGCACATTCCTTCTTAACACAAGAAGGAAGCAAAGATTAACAGGAAAAAAAGCTAAAATGTATACAAAAATAAAATAAAATGAATGCTGCCACTGTGGCTGAGGTGTTAGATCAGAATTGGAAGTGGCAGGTTTAACCCTAGCTCTGCCACAACTCCACAGCAGGTGGGATTCTATTTTTTTATGTCATTAGAGTGTGAGGAAGGATCCATAGACAGAAACCCAGATTCTTTTGCCATGGGATGTACCTTGGTTGGCAAACCTTTGCTCTCAGTATCAGATTGCCCATGACATGAATCTTTGTGGAAACATTTGGGGATTTTTTTCTGAATTGAAGGAAATACCTAACTCCTTGGCAGCTACATGGGATGGTGATGAATCTAACTGTAGAGTATGAGTGTTTTAGTGAAACTGTGAATTAACTGCTTGCATAAGTATTCTCTGAAATCTGGGGACACTTTGGATATGTCATTGTAATTCATCCTGAAAGGCTGTAGTAAGAAGGGGCTAAAAGACTTTCTGAACATAAATATTATTTATAAAATCAGTATCTTATAATGTTGTTGTTAGTATTTATTATTATTATGTTTAATAGTAACATAATGTGTAAGACATTTTTAAGCTATTTTTTAAGTGATCCTTAAACATAAATAGTTAAATTCACCAAATGCATCAGTTAAAGAATCCCTCTGTGAACTGCTATGGCCCCTGTGTGACTCAGCTGGATAATCACATGTAAATAATCCTTACATAAAACTACACACAAAGCACATGTGTACAACACTGAAGAGATTAAAAACCTTGATGAAGATAGGCACTAATCCTTCAAATCACTTAAGCACATGTTTAAGTACATTAACATCCTCATTGAAGTAAAAGGGACTACTCAATAGCTGAAAGTTAAGCAAGTACTTAAGTTATTTGTTGGATCAGGTTCTAATGCCCTTTCACTTTGGTCATTTGGTCCATCAATTGCAAAAGTAATACCCAGACCAATTCAAACACAAAGCTATTTAGCATAATTGTGAGTCTACAAAAGGCTTCAACTGTAAAGCCTCTTTATTTTTATGATTTTATTTTCTTTTCAAAAAGATTGCAAGACTTTATGGTCTTTAATTTTAGGAGGGGACAATAAAGCAATCCAAGAAAGCATAAGGAAGTAATGACACCACTTTCCAAAGTTACACCAATTTCCAAATTTAATTTAGTCTCTGGACTATTTTTATGGTACAATGTGTGCAGAATGACAGATGGACTGGAAGAGCTAAGAGTCCAATCACCCCTAGCAGCATTGCATAGAAATGCACTCTGAGAACCAAAGAAAAATGTTAAACCTTTCCAAAAGGACTCCTCTTGCTCAGCTGTCCTGTGCCACCAAATGCACCATTACCCATGCACCAGATTTTACCTCCATGGGAATTTAACAGAAAAGTAAGAAACTCAGCACATTTGATCACAAGAGATCACTGTACAGAGTAGTCATTTACTTCATGGCCATACTTTTTAACTTTTATATATATATACCTTCACCCTGGAACAAACCCTCTGCTAAGTGAAATGCTTACTTAAAGACTAAAAATAGAACATTAAAAATAAACAGCCTGAATAAGAATATACAACGTGTTGGGTGCATAGTATCCATATTTGTCATGCACCCATATTTGTCATTTACTGGAAAAAAGGCTTTTATTTGGGTTTGTGGGGAAATTCTGTCATGTTTACTATTATTAAGACATAGCATAAATTCCTTACTTCAATATAAACCTCAGAGTCCACTATTTAAAACACTTCTGCAAGCCTGGGATGCTTGGCTTACTGTATGTACTAAACAATTGATAGCACAAGGGCACTCTGGTTGGAAGAGCTAAAAAGGACAGAAGGAAGGCCCTTTCCTCAAAAGAAAAACTCTTCACAAGGAGTGCTTCCTGCGAGGAATTTTCTGTGCCTGAACAGAAAGTGAAGCAAACTCCTAACAAAGTGTTGTGAAGCAGAAGGAACCCTTGGGGAATGAAGAGATGTCTCTTTAAAGGAATAGTGGCATTCAGAGAATATGATGTAAGACTCAGTGTCTGAGACTGACAAGAAATTGCTGCTGCAATCAGTATTTTTGCAAGCTGGCTGCCTTGATGACTAGCACTATCACTTATGCTCTACGTTGATTGTCAATCTACAAAAAGCTTAGCCAGGTTCTAATCTATAGAAAAATACTTTGCTTTGCTCTGGCTTTTTAAATAAAACAGTTTTTAAAGTGCAGCTGCTCTGCTCTTTACAGGAAATAGAAACATCAACCCTGATTTGTTCCCTTTCTCTGCCTCCTCAAGCTTATACAAAACCATTATTAAGTCCTGCTGTTCCACCCTCTACAAAAAACAAACATATATGATTTGTACACAATAAACCACTCAAAATATTGAACTCTCAAACACAGAAAACTCTAAAATACACCTTATTCTGTCACTGACATGGTATTTATATCTAAATTTTCATTCAGCTGGAGTCATGGCACCTTCTTTACACAAGTGCAGGAAGCTTGTCTGTGCAGCAATGAGGTCTCAGCAACAACAAAGAACTATAAAACAATAGGGAAAAGCAATAATCTCCAAACAGTAAAATTGTTCCCTGCTTTCTCTGTTCTTCTCTTCATACTAACCAAAAAAACCCCCAATTCTACAAAAAGATGTAAAATAATGGTTTCTTAAAAGAATCTGGTTTTGCATAAAACCATGCCTCCCCTGTTACTGGGTTTATACTTCCCCAGAACAGTCCTCACTACTACAACACAATTAACAAACAAGTGGGACTGAGCAGCACACTTGATCCTTTTGGAATTCCCCCTTGGATTCACCAGATAACTTCCCCTATCTTTAGTCTCAGGAGCGCAGCTGGGGCTGTCCTGCTGAACAGATGCATCCTATGGGAATAAAACAAGAGGTACCCACTGCACCTCAGCAGCACACAGACATCTCAGTCTGAGATGCTTAATTTGCTTTTGCTGCTTTCTTTGGTCATATGGGGGTGAATTATTTGGCACGAAAACCCATTAGTATCCAGCACCAATTAAATTCCAAATTGAAAAAGTCCAGCAGCCTACTTGAGTGAAAGTGAATGGGAGAGGGGACATGTCCTCTTTGGTGAGAATTGCTTGTTGCTATCAGAATTATCTCTGCCTCAAGGGAGCTTTAATTGGCTAAAAGCAGGCAGGGCAGGGGTGGAAAAAACCAAGGCAAATGATCTTGTTTCTAAACTTGTAATTTCATTAAAGAACAACAAGAGCATTTGTTAAACATAGTGCAGACCAGCTGAGAGCCTCAAGCCCAGTGATTCTGGTGTCCTCTCCATAGAGGAGCTGTCCAGCAGATTTTAAGACACAGAGTTTTAATTTTCCGTGTCAGAACTATTACAGCTCTTGAAAATTATTTAACCAAACAGCTACATACATAATTAATAAAAAAATTGAACAATTAAACATTATCACAGCAGTCTGGCAGAAACCAGTGCCATGCTCCTTGCAAAACAAGACCTGATAACAATTAGCATGTCAAAACCAAACCTGAGCACTATTCAGATCACGTCCTTTAGCCAGTCTCTGAACAGAGAAAACAGTTTTCCACAGAATTATGCAGCCTCTTCACAAATGCTCTGTTCACCAATAGGAGCTATTACTTGATCAGAATAATCAGTGCAAACCATCCAGTCTGCTTCCAGAAAGGCTGCAATTGATGATTCCATAAGAAAATTCTCCTTGAAAGGACAGCTGCATGAATGCAGCAATGAGATGCTCCACTGTGCTCCAGACTGATCCTTTTATTTCACTGAGCCAAAGGCACAGAGCAGCCTCCAAGAACTGCCAGTGCAGCCAGTTTTGAAGTGGGAGAGGAAGGGAAATCTCTTGGTGCAACACAGAAAAATCTGCCAGACATCAGGCTGCTCCCAAAGGGAGCCCTCAAATGCTTTCAGGCAGGAGACTGGATTGAGGGGTGAAATTGTGTGCCAGGGAGAAATAAGTCTGCTTCAGATGAAACTTGGGCAATGCTACCAGACTATAAGGTATTGAAAAGACACTGCTGCATTTATATAGGCTGAAGGAATATAAATTGCTTGGAGGATTTCTGCAGTCCACAAAACGATGGAAAATTTGGAGGACAAAAATGCCATATTCAAGCCAGCACCACACTCTGCCTTTCCTAAGGTGAGTGTTCAACCCAGACAAGACACAAAAATCTTATTTCAAATCTATTCTCCACTTCATATGAACAAAAATCATATGCAAGGCCACCCTCCAAAATTATAGCTTTTTATTTATATTTTTCCTTTAGCACCAGTGTCATACAGTCAATGAGTAATGGAATTTAGGGGGTTTATGGCTCCTGTACTTACCTTAAGTCCACGAAAGCTGCCTGGACTTGTTGGTGAAGAACTGGAGGACTTTGTAGATTTTGGGGTAGATAACTGACTGCTTGGGGTTCCATTAACTGGCCAAAGCAATAAAAGCAAACAAATGGAAGAAAAGAGGAATAAAAATCAAAAGTTACCACTGAAGTCTGCAAACAAAGACCAAAACAGACTCCTCAGCATTTAGGGATAAATGATATATTTGCATGTCACAAAATTGCAGTCTGAAAATTCATGTGGCTGGATATGGGATCAAGAAGACACACAAATATTGCATTGTCAATCCACAAATTAAAAAAGCCCATTCTATCCTTTGCCAGGGCAAGAGTTTTGGGCACAGAAAAAAACAAATTATAAAAAAAGCCACAGCCTTTAAAAATTGAATCATAAATTGTGATATCACACAAGAGAATATACAGAAAGAAAATTTTTCTAAGGATATTTGACCCTCCTCCTCTTCAGTTTGGATCAATGCTTTACTTTCTAGGTAGAATGTTTCACAGAACACGAGTTTGTTTGTTTTTCCCTAAGAAAAACAAACAGAGAAGAAGAATTAACTGTTTGCATGATACTTTAGCAGTAGCTCAGAAAATATTGATTTAGGGGAAAAAGCCTCAACAAAAGAAAAGCTAGTAGGTTATTTTTGAGCTTCCAGTAAGTACAAGTGTCTGTGAAAGCATAAAATACCTTCCCTCCTGACTTAAAGAGTTCATTCATTTTAAGTCCAGATTTTCAGACAGGCCTCATACAACATCTGTTATCTCTCTGGTGTATTAAAGATAACTTAGGTCAGTCCTTTTATTTTTCTGAAAAGAACAAATTGATGAATTTCATTATGCAAAGAGAATAGCCCTTTGTCCATCAGACACAAAACATGAAATGTTATATGTTGAGACATTATTTCTTTCTACCTGAACCTCATTTTTTGTGGGAGAGAAAAATACTAGGCAGAAATGTAAGAGCTGAAAATGCTTCAGAGCTGTTTTATGGTGATGAATTATTTTTTCAGAAAGCAAAAACAACCCTGATAAACAGAAGCTTAGCTTCCAATTAAATAACAGATACACCTGCACAATTCCTTTACATATTCAGGCCTGCCATGGGTTATGCATCACTTCTTAAACTATTTGATTTATTTTACAAATGTCCATTGACCCAGCACATTATCTTGGTGTAGAAGATGCCTTCCAAGGACTATTTTTACAGCCTGGGCAGCCCATCTGCCATTATGCTAGGCTGACTGCACTGCAACTTTCACAAATCCCTGTTTTTTGCAAAAATCTCCTTTTCTGGTGTATGATGTTAAGATAGAACTAATTAGTGTTTAGCTACACAGTGAGTCTATCTTGAACTCTGATAACTTGGATTTATATTGCCAGTTCAGTTACAGGACCAGGACCTCAGTTTTTTCTTTCAAAATTATTCAGTATATTTAGGATATTTTCATCTTGATTTTGACAATATTTGCCTGTAAGAAAGATAGGGGATTTTAAGGGGGGTTTTCTTGAGAAGCTGGAAGCATGTAAGAGTTTACTACCCTCCTGTGGACTTCAGCAATTTGCTTTGGATAACTGGGCATATCAATGCATCCTTGTTTCACAAAGAATTTCCAAGTATGACAATGGCAAGGGCTAGTTACTGCTATGTTACTCTTTTCTGCTTCTTGCAGAAAATTGACTGAAATTGAGATACTTCAGTAGAAGAGTTTGCTTACAAATGACAAACTATTACCACAGGAGGAAAAAAATTTTGTTTGTTCGAAGGTTCTTTTATACAGCTCACAGAAAAGTCACTACTTCCTAAAGATAGCCACTGTAAGGCACTGACAGAACCACCAAACTGTCCCAGTGAAACTCCCTGGTGAACATAACATTCTTCCCTCCCAAAACCATCTAAGGAAGTAGAGCCCAGCCTACCCTGTCAGTACTGCAGCTCTTTGCTATTATCTTAGCTATTCTTGGTGGAGAAGAGTGGTGTTCTGAGCTGGGGTGTGACTGAATGACACCCAAATTTTGTCCTTCTGAGATTCTAGAACACATGGTTCATTCAGCCAAGGATCCTTCTGAAAAGAGCTGTCTGCAGATTCCTCTTTGCCTTCAGGGATCCCCTGCACCTGAGCTGCTCAGCAGTGAAAGCTGGAGCTGGCCCTTGTCTAGATGCAAAAACTTCCCATCCATAAGGAGTCAGCCAGCTGCTGTGCTGGTTCTGGCTGGGGTGGGATCCATTCTCCTCCCAGCAGCCAGCACAGGGCTGTGGGAAGTGCTGCCAATGCAGGGATGTTTCTGTCCTTGCTGAGCAGGGCCTGAGCAGCATCCAGGCTTTCCCAGCCCCTCAGGCAGCCCAGCAGCGAGGGGGCTGGGGGGCACAGGGGGTGCCAGGGGGCACAGCTGGGACTGCAGCTGAGCCAAGGGATATTGCAGTCTGCACAGGGACATGCTCAGCCATAAAACAAGAGGGAATGTTGGCAGAGGGGGCACTGCTCAGGGACAAGATGGCATCAGTCAGCTGGTCATTCACATCCCTTGTTGTTCTCAGGTTTTATTTCTTCTCTCTGTTATTTCCACTGCAGCATCGTTGTTGCTATTAACTATTACTGCTTCAATAATTAAACCACTCTTATCTCAACCCAGGAATTTTCTCACTTTCACCCTTCTGATTCACTTCATTCTGCTGCAGCAGTGAGGTCAGGAAGCGCCTGGTGGTGCTTAGCTGCTGGCTGAGGTTGAACCATGACACTGCTATTTCAGACAGCAGCATTTTTCTTTCTTCCCTCACTCCAAAAACCAGCAATCTGCATTGGCACACACTCTCCACTGCTACTGATTTGCTGATTGTTCCCTGTGTATGCCATACTCAATCTTTTCAATCTGTTTTCTAAGCATAAATGCTTTTGAGGTTTCTTTCCACAAGCATATCAGTCTGAATACACAGGAAAAATCCCCAAACCTTTCTGTCATTCTGAAGTAGTACATGTTAGCTACATGTTTGGTGCATTGGAATGTTTAAAACTGAAAAATCTATGAATAACTTCTAAATTATTAACTTCTAGTATGATCCAAAGACTCCATTTATTTGCTAATCAATTTGTATGGTACTTGTTTCATAAATACTTTGACTTTGAACAGCAGGTTCAAAGAGATTCCTCAAGTTTTTTTAGAATTTAGGCTGAAATAAAAAAAAACAAAGAAAAATAAGAAATTGCACAAAGAATTAAAACCTATGACATGGTTTTGCACTGCTTTTTTCAGTAATTCTCACAAGAATCCTTTTTTTGCTGGTTGAAATTTTCTATTATAATATACTTTAGAAGAAAAATACAACTGCTTTGCTCCTCGGAATGCTCCTCTGCTTGTAGTCAAATCATACCTTTAAAAATTTAACTTTGACACCATTAGCAGATATCCAACAACTAAAAAACATTATTTCACTGCAATTATCTACCTCAAGAAAAAAAAAAAACCACCCCAACACCCATTATGTCTCTGTTTCATGGAATGCAAAATGTGTGTTTCAAGCTTGAAAATATTCACAAATACAGGACCAAGAATACAGGTAAATGGAGAGGGAGGAGACACACTAGTGATACACAGCCATAATAGTAATGGCTCACCTGGGGATTTTGCTGAAGAATGAGCACTGGAGTGGCCACCCCTCTTTACTGTACTCATATATTTGACACAAAGGAAAAAGACATTAAGGAAAGAAGTTAATAAACAGCTCTGAACATGCATGAAAGGAAGAAGGGTAAATAAAAGATAAGTAAAGACTACATGGGGAAAAAAAAGGCACGTAAATAGAAGGATAAATACCAGACACTTTGCATACATTTTTCAAATTAACCAAACCAAAGGGGGTCTAAGTAGAAATAAGTATGGAAATGGCAGCACTGATATCCAAATACTTTGCATAAAATTCACTGCTGATAGATATTCTACATGATCTCATTAATGGTAACACAATTGCATGAAATGTAGATCACTTGCAAAACTTGCCCTCCATGATACATTTTTCTGCAATCCTTCTTTGAAGCTTTTCAGTTAAATATTCAACCTTTATAAACAGATTATTAATATTCCACTTTGAAAGAACCCAACGATAAGATGACTTTAACCAGCATCAATTAAGCAAAACAAATGTGAAAATGAGAATATGGAAAATGCCACAGTTTTGAATACACACAGAAGCTTACATTTATAGTTACATTCAAAAAAGAGCATCATATGTTTACAAGTTCAGTAGTTTGATTTCAGGGGAAAAAGAAGTATTTAGAAATTAAATGCAGAGGTTAAAAAATTGGAAAAAACCTCAAGTTTCTCCCTTTATTTACATAAAAGACTCAATGGTTGGAACATAAGGTGTTCAGCCAAACTGGTGGCAAAATCACAGTGTGAGCACCTTTGTTTGAAATTACGAGAAGCACAAGAAGAAAAATTCTCTGTTAATGGGCAATAATATTACAGTACATCTCCTAAAATTACTTGAACCAGCAAAGTCCTCTATTTCTGACAATATTTGGTTTATATGAGAGAAACCTTTCAAATTCAAAATTTAAGAGTATGCTCTAGTCCAATGAACACTAATTTAACCACATTTAACCACCCTGTAGTTAATAGTCTTCAGGAAAATCAAGAGCCATGCTGAAAACATATCCCAAGTGCACAATTAGCACGAATTACTCCAATGCTCATAAACTGAAACTATTTGTGCCCGTAATTAAAAATTACATGAAAGAAAACCATGTTTCTTCCTAGGATTAAAGAAAAAAAAAAGTGAATTTATTTTAGATTAGTATTAAGTCTCTGAGACAAAGTGAAAAAAAAAATTTTTTCCCCCCTCTGGAAACACTTGTATTACAGACAGAGCCAACAGGTTTTTTCATCCCATTAAAAAAAAATTAAGAAAATTCATGTATTTGACAGCTTCAGCTCTTTGCTAGCAGCAGTACCTGAGGCAGGGGATTTGCTGCGACGTGAAGGTCCTGGGCTTTTGGAGGCAGCGTGCCTCATGGCAGAGGAGCGGGAGTAAGACTTCATAACACGACATTCTGCAAAGCAAGCAAACTCTCTGTCAAGGGTTTTGGCAACAGTTCAATGCCCAGGCTCCCTCCACACACCACGGTGGCTGTTTGCTACCCAGAAAGTTACCAGCAGTGTCCAACAGATTTGTAAGAGCATCTCTCAACCCCAACCTGCTCAGCACACAAACCTGTCTGAGCTACTCAATACTGTACGTGGCATTCTGCAGATGATATTTCTACATGTCTTGAGGCTGGATTATTACTATAATTCAAGTTTGTACATATGCTGATGCCAAGGTTCTTGCTTGTAATGGCACTTCCATACAGGGCAGCTGCACAGCCAGCACTATTTCCCTTCTTTTTCAAGAAACTGATGTTGTGACCAACTTTTGAACAGGTGAAAAATGTCTATTGTTTCCAGAAGGCTGAAACAATAGATTAATGTCATTTACCATCACCTGTATATCATTAAATAACAACTTCAGTGGGAAGGGAATCAATGAGCACACATCCATTGACATTTTGGACAGGTTTTAATTCCTATGGTTAAGCAACGCTAGCAAACCTCTCCAAATGGAATCATAAATTTCTCTCCTTATTTTGTCCCTGATACCAACATCATCATTAGGATGCCATGTCTTCATAGGAAAAGCAGAGCTGCACGCTCTGCCAGTCATGTACATAACCTGCTTTTCTCCACTAAGACCCCCAGAGTTATTAGAGGAAGCAGGGACCACCAAAGCTGAAGAGATAAAGGGAAGAAAGAGACAAAGGCAAGGAAATGAGCTCAACTAGTCTGTGCCTTGTGTAATTGGAAAAGAAAATTTACAGCTACCTAAAACCTGCTAGGGAAATTAGGATTATGCCCAGACTGGGATTTGCATTATGAGTAAATAGAACTACATTCTTCCATTCCTGCATAAGAATAAAGTAATTTTTTAGCTGTTAACTATGTTAAAAAACACCCCTTTTCCACCCCCACGCTAACTGACTCAACATAATCAAGCAGTTCTGGAAAAGCAGCAGAATGGGAGCCAGCTGAATCCTCCCTCCATCCAAACATAGAGGCCAGTGGGTAGATACACACTTGTGCTTCTTGCTGCAACTGAGCATTTTGTAATGAAAGTATGGCATGTGGAAAAATGACAAGACCAGCAGGTGCTTTTTTTTTTTTTTTTTAATTAAAATCCTTCATTTACAACTGGAAGCTCCTCTGGAATAATGTAATTATTCTCGCCAGGGCAAGCTTTCTTTATCAGAGACTAACTTTTTTCATAAAAGAAAACCCAGGGTGTTTCTCAGCTCGAACAATAAAGACAGAAAAAACCACGTAGGACCTGTAGTGATAGAACAAGAGGAATGGTTTTAAACTAAAATAAAAGTAAATTCAGACTAAATATAAGGAAGCCATTTTTTATTGTGCAGGTGGTAAAGCACAAGAATAGGGTGCCCAGAGAGGTGGTAGATGTCTCACCCCAGGGAACATTCAAGGTCAGGTTCAATGAAACTCTGAGCAACCCAATTATGTTTTTGAAGATGTCTCTGCTCATTGCTGGGGCTGGGACTAGATGGTCCCTTCTAACCCCACCCATTCTACAATTCCATGAACACAGAGGAAAAAACCCCAACATATTTATGATTTGATATTCCAAGACAATTCTAAAACTCTCTGGTAGAGGATTGCTTTTTCCTTGAATTTACATTACAAAGTTTCTCTTCACAGAAAAAACAACTTTCATAAGTTCAATTCACGATCTGCCTAAGGCAGAGAGCAGGGGCACAAAGTCCCCGTTTGTCTCACCTCCTTCCCTACCCAACATCCCCTATAACCTCAAAATATATACAAGGCCAACGCTTGGTCTATAGCAGACAAGACTAGAGTGTGTGAATTGTCGGGCAGGACAATCCAAGAGAGGAAATGAGTGTGGCTACATATGAGATTTTTCAAAAATCTGATGAAGAAAGCAATATGGAAATTATCTTACAGTCACAGATGCCAAAAATGAACATCTTTAACAGATTTTAGATTCATCAGCTCCATGACTGAACCTTTCATAACTCAATTCTGCTTTCCATGTAAGTTTAGAGACAGTGTCTGTTTTGCAGGAAACTGGACCAGGTTTGTTGGTGTGCTTTAACAGGCTTACAGAATCCAGACAATGGTTTGAAAAAACTTTCTCATCTATAGGAAAATAGATGTATGTTTTTCCCGTGCACATTTTCCTGAATCACACCATTCTTGAGGGCTGAACAGGGGAATGGGATGGAGAACTTCCTATTTCAGTGGGTTCAGGATGTGCAGCCTTACCACTGTGATCCAAGACGAAGTCATCCTGAGCATAGCGGAACTTCTCCGGCCCACACGCGATGAAGACGTCGTCATCTCCGAAGAAGTCCTGCAAGCACGTCACCTGGACAGCAAAACAAACAAATGCACTACTTTCAAAACCCAATCTTGACTCAGCCAGCTACAATTAGTAAGTTTGTCTTTACCTTCTCACAGTGACACCACAATGTTCTTTGGTAATGACACAAGCACCCCAGTTCCTCAGTGCTTCACTCTCTAGCAGTGCAGCAAACATCAGGGCCATGAATGTAAAATGTGACTGCAGCTAAGCTCTGGAAACCCCTCTTACATTTAACACCTGGATTTCTGCTTATAGTTACATAAGCATGCTGAGGAGTTCTGCCTATAACTACACACACATTACTTTGACAGGAAGATCAGAAAACACTATTCAAATATCAAAGCTCCTTGTATTAAGAATACATTAATTGCTTGTGGGAAGATCTGTTGAGTTAAAGTGATTGCATCTGCAAATTGGGTTTTTTTATGTTCTGAGGCATTCAGTTTCCATGTTTTAATGTCCTGTTAAAAAAAAATCATTAAATAATTCCCCTTTTCATGAAAAGGTATTACTTATCCAAGAAAATAAAGAAATAGAGTCCCTTCCATGCTCTTTGCAGTTGTCTGTTCTTAATTATCCAAGTAATGATGCTACTTGGACAATGATGGTATCCAAATAATGTATGTCAAGAAGGATTGGGATATCAAAAAGAAAAGATGTTTTAGGCATTCTATAAAAACACAAACCAAAGACCTCAATAAAACCTCCATCCTCAAAAGTCAATAAAAATCACCTTGTGAAGGAGCAAGCGTCTGCTTTAAAAACAGTCAAAACCAAAAAACCACAAGAAATTCCACTGAGGTCATTTTAATTCCCTTGTGAGGGAAACAAGTGTTTGCAGGTAGCAAGCTCTTTTTTTTTAGACATAAACAGATTAAAATTTTGATGTATAGTTGCTTCCCTTTTTTTTTTAACATTGCATGCCCAAATGCAAAAGTAAAATAAATCGTAAAAGTTAGAATCATTTGGCAAAGCCAAAGAAGTGAAACAAAAATCTGTTCTTAGAGAAAGCAGCTTTTTGTCCTTTCCCAGATACCTGTCAACACCATTTGGATATTCCCCTCTCTGTGACAACAGTGAAGGTTGGCAGAAGGGCAGGAAGGGGTCTCTGGTGCCTGCAATATTCCAGAGCCACTGGGAATAGCAAGGAGCCCGAGCTCTCGGCAGGCGCAGGGCATTCCCGGAGCAGCGCAGTTGTCACGGCAGCTCCCCCAGGAGAGCAGCCCGGCGCTCGGAGCATCCCACATTGGTGTCACTGTGCTGGAGTCAGTGTCACTGTCCCAGCCACAGGGCCACAGCCAGCACCAGAACCCTGTTATTGTCACCTCACTGCCACAGTGACACTTCGCTCTCGCTCATCAGAGATGCTTTCAGCTCAGCCTGAAGCTGCTTTTAGGTAACCAACCAAGAGACACCAACAATTGGATTCAAAAGGTGGCACAGATTTAAGAGAAGTTTTTGCTAACTTGGGATTTATTCCTCTCTGCATAATAACCAAGAGGACTCATCATCATTTCCACAGATTTCCGGAATACAGCAACCAAGCCAACAGGAAAAGCTGTGAGGAAGCTTCCAGAACACTCATCCCAGCAGCACTGGTGGCACACGGGCAGAGATGTCCTGTGAGGTGCAAGGTCACACCCAAAGCCCCTAAACCTGGGAGCCATTCCCACAAGCTCTGCCTACCCACCTCTGCTCCTGATGGCCTTGCAGCGCTGCTTCGAGCAGGCTGGAGTTAAATGCTGTGGTTTAGCAGTGCCTAAAATTAATCTTTCTGTTCTGATTGAAAGCCTCACCTCATCTCACCTCACCCCTTCAACCAGTCTAACATCTGAGCTGAGAGTAAGGGAGCAAGGAATGACAGATTTTATGTCAGAGTCTGGGAAATACACAGGGATATAACTGCAAGCAGCAGCATCCCTTTGTTGTCTGCAGAGCAATTCTACAAAGTCAGGCTCAGATCTGTGCACAAAAGATGACAGGAGCACCCTTACAAATGCTCCTGAAAATCTGCTGAAAACAGCTACTAGGAATGGGAACAAGTAAAGAATTTTAAGGTGTAATTCCCATATATGCTTCCTCACACCTTCATGTACATAGAGTCTCCCCAGGCAAAAATACAGAGGAGTAATCCTGAGTGCCAATGATCAGATAAGGTGCTGCAGGTGGAGTCACAGCACCTTTATCTTGGAGTTCAGGCTAATGCCAGGCTGTCTGCTCACACACGGTGTGCCTGACCTGTGTGAGTCCCACCTGCCAGCCACACACCAAGACAGATTCTTGTAAAAGGCTGAAATACAACTGAAAGGCAGAAAAACACAGCTATGAGAAAGCTTTACTCAGGTTCTTGCTGTTTTCCAGGACTCTTAAGTGTTCTTTTCCCCCACCAATAATCCAGATTGGCTACACATAAAATACACAAGAATGAGAAAAATATTGAACACAAAGAATAAAGATCTGCTAGAATATACCAATCCCAAATCACCCCACATTATGAGGTGAGGAAAGCATTTTAAAAACTAAATACATGGAAATGCATTTTTCTAAAAGTACAACCTAATAGTTATTTTTCTGGGCTTTTATCATAATAAAGACAAGGGAGCATCTCTCAATGTTAAAATGAAGCCTTCATCTTCTACAGAATTAGTGTATGCACAGCAATTAATGATAAAAGCTTTTTGCTCATTTAGTGTTCAAAATATTATTATGTTGAAACTCTTAACTTTTTTGCATGTGATTTTGAACACTGCAAATCCACCATGGTCTAACTTGCAAATCACACAATTCCACTCCAAAGAACATCTGAGCTTAGGTTATAGGAGGGGGTTTTTATTACTTTAATCAGGATTCAATCAGTTGAGAAATTAATAAACAAAAAGTTTTGAAAACTTTTTTTTTTTTACATTTCATTAGCAGTGGAATTTGTGCACATGAATAGCATGTCAGCTATTCCACAAAGTTAGGGATCAAAATTTAGTATGGCAATGCTGCTTCTCTTTCCGTTATCCATCTATATTGTCTTACCCACTCTTTGTTTCCTGGCAGTTAACGCTAGAAGAACTTTTCTGTTGACTATGCACGTTTCAATTAACATGTTTAAAACATGTTAAGCCCTGTTTATTTCTAAATACAACAAGCCTTTCCCAGACAAACGTTGCCTGTGACCTGGTAACTCCACTGCTATCCCTTTCTTTAAAACAAGAAATGATTTATTGGTGCTGCCCTGAGAACTCAAAGCTGCTCAGGTTGTCTTGCTGCACTGCTGCTCTTCAAAGTACCTCTGTGCACACAGCAGGGTGGAGAATGAGTAAGATTGGATTGGATTTGTACTTGCTCTTTTCCTCAGAATCCTCTCCCTTGCATTCTCACCACAGCTTTCTGAGATGATGTGCAAACCACTTGGGGCATCCCTGCTTCCTGGTGGGCTCAAAAAAGACCCCAACTGAAGGAGTTGAGACAGTGCATGAAGATTTTTGGCAAAGGCAAAGACCTCTCTTAAGGGAGGTACGTGTGACTACACATGCACAATGTTACAGAAGTGTCACAACTAACAGTAGCTTCCAAGATAATTATTGCTGCAAAATCACACAGCTAAAAGCACAAAAAACGTGGTTTAAATGCAGGAAAAACCTGCAAACATGGGGTGTTGAAAAGGAAGGGAATAAATCATGTCTATCTGAAAAATCAAATTCCTGATCCACCATTGTCTACTAGTGCAGTGTTTTAATGTCACATATACTCATCATATTTAGCTTCCAAAAGAGACTTATGTTTCTGGCAAACATTTAAAACCAAAGAAGTTTGCTCTTTTCAAAGAAATAATTCTTCAATCAGATCAAGCCACTGGATTAGAACATAAAAATTATCATCCATATGGAAATCTCTTTCCCCTTACCACCACACAGACCTTGAAATGTGATTTACATCAATCCTTATTCCCACCTCATCTAACAAACAGGAGATACATTCCCCTCCCGAGAAAACAGGAATTATGATCAATCTTTTATAAACAGAATTCATCATGTATTTATTGGTTGCCCTTTAGGATGAAGAAACGATAGAAAAAAAATGAAATAAATAAATAAAGCTTCATCCAGAAAATATTTTTCCTCCAATCTCCAGAAAAAAAACACTTTAAAAAAAAAAAAAAAAAGAAAGAGCGAGAGACTGGAGCCAAGAAGGTTTTATAAACACTTGAAAAATTCCTGGAAATTCAAATTCCCTGAAATCCTTAGCATTAAACAGAGTTATGTGATCATATATCAACAGCCCCCAGGCAGTAGCTTGTTGGATAAACTGTATTTATTCCAGCTGTACAAATGTGCGTCATTCTAAACTTAGAGGAAGGGCCATAAAGACAAATAGTTTGGCTTAATTTAGTGTGTCTGATTCCATTTAAGCAACCAGCTACAGGCCTGCACAGTTTAAGCCTGAAGAGCCACACCCTCCATCTGGGGAAAGCTTCTCTGGATGACAAATTCTCAGCAACAGCTGAAAATGGATCTAAAGCATCAAAACTGGAAAAGATAGGAGAGATTACTTGTATTTGTTTTAACAATGGAAGAAATATTTGTACCTACTGACTTCAAGGAAACAGGACATGGTGTAAATATTTTAAAAAGGAAGCACATAACATACGAGGCAAAAGGAAAACTAGGAAAACTGGCATGCACAGTAAGAGCTCGATTTGTGAATGCATTTTCAGCTCAGCAGCTGAGACAGGCATTTGAGGCTGAAATTCTTCAAGGACTACAGTGGGGTTTTTCCCATGGACTGCTGAAAGGAAATGTGAATAATTTTTTAAACGTCAGCATGACAAATCTAGATGCAACCTCCCTGCTACTGCCTTAAGTGTGAGGGGTCTCCACATTTCTTGTGGGAAATGCTGCTCCTCTGACTGGGACAGATTACAACCATGCTGCCTTGGCAGTTCTGCCCTTTGCCTCCTGCATCAACTTTTTTTCTGAGTAAGCAAATCAAATATTAGTCTATTTTGCCAGTCAAGTCATATTTGCTATCATCATTTTTGTTTCCCCTTTTGAGATACTTTTAGCACTGCCACTTCCTCTTCAGTGCCATTCAGCCTTATTAAAATTCTTGCCGTGTTTCCTGAAGCTGCCAGCCTTACATTTCCAGGGTTTATGCATGTCCTGTGGTGCAAAATGCAAGGAAAGCACTCCTGCAGAAACAGGTCAGTTGTCTATCTCCCATTTCAGCTCCATCACCCACAGGAGCAGGCTTAACTTCCAAAAGGAAGTTTCCTCTGGGCAGCCTCAGGAACTCAAAAAGGAAGGTGAAAAGGGCATTCCCACCCTTCCCTACTGAGCATCATGATTTTCACACAGTATTTTTTCTCTTGGAAATTCCCCTTGGTTTCTGCTCTTTCTCAGAATAACCAGACCAAGGGAAAGGTGGGTGTTTAACCAATATTCTTAACCACTTACTAATCCATCAGTGCCCTTCATGACTGAACCAAGAGGCACACAAGAAGTTCAGTACCAGATTGTGGCAGCTATTTGCCTGGTTATCCTGAGTCATGTTTCCTGGCATGTCTTCAGTGAGGGAATAGCCAGATGGGTAGCTGGAATACACCCAGGAAGGAGAAATACTGAGAGAAGTCAAACCAATGAGACCATGACTGCCCTTTAAAAGATACAGTAATTGCCAGTATTTGTTTTTTAATTAACAACCTATTCCCTTCACAGAAATGACAGTGTCAAAGGCAAGTATGCTAAGCAACCTGGAAGCAGGCAAAAAAAAAATAAACTGTTTGAGGGCCAGAAGCCCACACTGCACACAAGAACAGCAACAAAACCCACTGCTACATCAGACCTGGAGTAAACCTGGAAAATTAGGTCAAACTGGTAAGATTCCTACCAGTGTAATGAAAGAAGCACTTGACACTTGCAAAAGCTTCTGCTCCTCACCAGCTTATGTCATTCCTCCGTGACAGCTCTACTACAGAATCCCTCTGGGACTCCCCCAGTGTACAGAGTTACACAACACCGAGAGAGGGGTAAGCAAGCTGCTAACCTCTGACTTAAGGCTTGACAGAGCTCAAATGCTACTGAGGCTGGGCAAACCTGCCCAAAACAGCTTCAGGGTAGGCTGGGGAGTCCTGAAGTCTGAGGACATAAAACTGTGAGCTTGGTAAGACTCCAGACACCCACATGCTTCCCACTGGCTGTAGCTATGAGGACTATGCAAGGCATCACAGTAACTTCCCCAACAGTCAACTTTCATGAGGTCATTAGCAGACAAGGAGGGAAAAAGGGAAGAAAAAACCCCTCCTTTGTTCTCTGAAAATAATTGGAATTGGGTCAAATGCCTCTTAATTTCTGAGGCTCAAATGCACAACTATTTTGTCTGCAAGGGAAATGTGAAATATGGTAACAGATCAGGTCATGCAGGAAGAATGCAAAAGTATCAACTGTGTTATAAAATTTAAAATTCCTTACCTGATCTTGTGTTATATGACTGTGCATCTCAACCAACAAAATTACCTCAGATATTAAAAAGCATGTCCTTTTTCTCTACAATTAATTCAAGTAGAGAATCACTTGGTTTTTGGTCTTACTCTACCAGGTCCCTTTTAAACCCATGCTGTTGGTTAATTTTAAGCTTCCCAGCAGTCCCACCACAGTCAATGAAATTATTCACATTTATGAAGCTATGCACAACCACAGCTTGGGAAAGGTCTGAGGGCCTCCTCAGCTCTGCTGGACACTGCAATAAACTATGAAATAAATCTGATTTCTAGGTCAAAGCTTCACAAGACATTGTCTAATTTACCACTTGAGGTTTGGCGTCTTGCATCCTTTTGTCTTGTCCTTCAAGTTTAATAAATTCAGGAAGCAGTGAGAGAAAAACTAAGTTTTCTAACAATTCACAAATGTTGAATTTGCCTGCCTTGNNNGGATAAAGGGAGCTCGTTAACCTATTTAGGAACACAGAAAAAAAGAGGAAAAAAAAATTGAAACAAAGACCATAATGAGAGCAAATCTTCTAGGCCAGCTTCCTAAATGACTACCTAATCAGTGGCTGTGTCACATAATTACAGTCACCATAAGAAAATGAACCTCTTCCCACTGATACTCCATAGCGAGGAACAGCAGTGAGAAAAGGAGAAGACAAACCCTTCCATCCCACAGGGAATCTAAGGAGTAAGAAAGGAAACAGAAATGTTAAATCTTTGCCTGCTGCCTTGTAAACAGAAAAAGTCTGGCAGAAAGCCCAGGAAACGCCTGTTACAGTATGACAGTGCAGAAATACTGAATAAACAGACTAGTCAGGTCACCACCACTCACAGAGCCCTACAGCTGTTGGGAGCAGGTGACAGAACAGAGCACATCTCACATTTTAGTTTTTAATCTCAATTTCATGAAGATTTTTGCATACATTTTTTTAACGTCTCAAGTATTTAATTTGGAAAAGGAACACACGTGGAAATGGAAGATTGCATTTGGGTGTGATTGAAACAGACCATCCTCACTGCAATGGAAAAGACAGGAAAGAAGCAAGCTGTAGGAATATGCATAAGTTAGAGGGAGTTCCTGCATGAATCTATTTCCTAAAGACTTCCAGTGCAGTAGGACTTTCTGACAAGGTCTGTTCACCAGTTTTTCCAAAGGGCAAAACTGATCTGTCTGCAAAATGGCATTTCAGTTATTGTACTGATTATGTGCAGCTATTTAGATATCAGAAAATAACAGTGGAAAAGCACTAAAATTCTGGAAATTGAATCATTTTAAATCAGTCTGTAAAACTCTGTACTCTCTTATCTGTCTCTATAACACAAAACACCCCTGAACAATCCTTCCCTCAGCATTATCCACTACTTCAACGAGAGTCTGTAATTGTAGTTTATTAAACAGTGAAATTCAATGCCATGCTTCTCAGTTTCATGAGTTACACAAGGAACCAACAGCCTTACTAAACATGCAGTAAGTGGAAGCTGGAAACAGAAAATTAGCAAGTGCAGCTCATGATTGTGAACATAATGCAGTTTGTCTGAAGAGAAAAACAAACAAGAGGATTTCCAGTTACAGGAGAAAGGATATCTTTGCCCATAGGTGCATTGATCACACCAGCTCACAAGTCAGCATAACAGATTCTCTCCTTAAGTGGCATAACTGGGAAGCCTAATACAGAGCCAAAAATAGCACCTGACTTCACACAGCTAACCTTCCATCTCACCACTGAGCAGCTAGGCTAAAAATAAAAGCTTCTTGTATTATGAAAGAACATTGAAAGAAAAAAGGGTACATATAAGGACAGATAACTGGTTCAATCTAACTCAATCAAATCTTACTGGTTTAAATACAACCTGTTCCACAATACAAATATAGTTAAAATTTAAGTTATACCTTTTTTTTTTCCAAAGAATCACCTCTTTTGCACTATTATAGAAATCGGTGCCTTTGGCCAATCACCCTACTTGAAAAACATGGCATCTGCATACTATGGAGAACTTAAAAAACCCAAAAATCATATGGGCAAATATTCAATGTACTTTCAGGTATTTTTGGTTTTTTAGATCAGAAGAGTTTCTGCAGCATGCATCAGTAATCCTGCAATCCTAAATTCCCAATGTTCATGGGTAGACAATTTCCTGGAGACATTACAAAAGCTGTAGCTCTTTAAATGAGAGCTATTTTTCCACAGACAAGTAAGAAATTCAAACTCAGTTTGTGGCCAGTGCAGAAAGAATAAAAGAAAAGGTATAAATCTGGAAATGTCTTTTGATTACAGGTACAAATAATTTTTCATGAGTCTTTAAGCTTTAAATGAGAGATTTATAGTGTTACACTGGAACAGGTTGTACCATGAGGCTGTGGGTGTCCTACCCCTGGAGAAAATTCAAGGTCAAGTTGGATGGAGCTTTGAGCAACCTGATCTACTTGAAGATGTCCCTGCTTATTGCAGAGGGGTTAGATGACATTTAAAGACCCATTCAAATGATAATTCTGTGATCTGTGTTTTTCCTATGGCTTGAATTGTTCGTGCAGGAGCTGCTAAAGTCAGTTTTCTATTCAAATTCTATTAAAAAATCAAATTAAGTAATTCTGAGGCACAAAATAATAGTTGGAATGCATTGAAATTTAATATTTTTA